>VZTR01015531.1:0-45577 GCA_013400775.1 Chaetops frenatus
ACAGATTTTTGATTCCCCAGTAAGCAACTGCACAAGCCATTGCTGAGAGAGCACATAGCACTTTAAAAAGGTTACTTGAAAAACAGAAAAAGGGGATATGTGGAGTGAGCCAACAGAGCAGAATAAATAAAGCTATCTATATTTTACTGTTTACTGTTTAAAAATGTTTTTCCCTGTTTACAATACCTTTTATTTAAATCTATTTAAATAAGTNTTAAATAAGTTTGTTAATGGTTTGAACCATCAAGTTATTTCTTGTTTCATAATATTCAGTTGTAAGTTTGTAATCCATAAGCAATGAACCTGCAGAATGCCATCTTAAGAACCTGTATAGTGGTGATCTCACCTGACAGTTGCAAGAGAAGAGCACTGCAGCTCTGGTAAGACATGGAAAACATCATTGACTGGGAAAGTAAATTTTGTCAAAAAGCTTCACACGAACTAGGCTGATGCTGTCTGTCTTATTCTACTTGCAAAGGGCCCCTGCAAGTAGGATAACAGAGAAACCAGCATTTTTATTAAGACAAAGAGGAGGAGATGTTGTGATAGGGTGATTTCAAACTTATACAGAGCTCTCAGCCAAACATGTCTTACCATACATGCAGCACTCTCACTGGTCAGTAAGGCTGAGTGGCACTGTAAACTAGCTTGTGACCGAGGTTGAACCGGGAGATTTAGAGCATCTATAAAAAGAGCTGGAATTAATAAACTGAAGGGCTGTTTCCACAAGAACACAAAGTGTGTGTGTGGTGTTTGTATATCCTGTCTCTTACCATATCCACAGTCAGCAACCAACAGTGCAACGTAACACCCCCCACTCACTGGAGTCTGTATAGGATAGTGGTCTCAGTCAGATGGACTGATGGACTGATCCAAGGAAATATTCCATGAGAATAATCCTGGGTATTAGATGCACAAAGGACTTCTAATTCCTTCCTCCTACTCCAGTGTTACGGAGTGGAAGAAGCTCTTTGGTGCTAAATCAGAGCTCTCCCTTCAGAGCAAAACCCTGGGCCTGCCCACGGGACACTCAATACTGTGACACAGCTGAGTTTGTTCAGGTTTAAAAGCCCATGGCCAGAGGGATTTTCTGTGATTGACTTCCCTCAGGCTAGTGAGGAGGTGTTTTTATCTCTGACATGCCTGTTGTCACAGTAATCTGTTCTTCTGTGGTTTTTGCAGCCCAGAGGTCCATACCACTGCTTCTTGTGGGGCTACAGAAGGCTGCACTGACACTTGGAGGAAGCAGCCCGGACTGGTGACAAGACACTGAAATGCCCTTGGAGGAAGTAAAGGAATGGCCCAGGCAGCTGAGAGACCACATCCAGGCATCGGGTTTTTTGCGTGAGTGCCTCAAAAGCAGACTGACCCAATACAGGATGGCTTTGAAAGTTGTATTTCAGTTCATGTGCCTTTTCCTAGAGGCTGGTTTCAGAATTCTTGGATAGGAGAGTGAGTTGCATGTACAGTTCCTGCAGTGATGAGTGGGAGATCTCACACACACCTCCAGGAGACTGTTTCCTGTTCCCTTCCTTGCTGACTTTCCCCCTGGCAAAGCTGCCTTTTTGTCTGTCCCAGATAACTGGGATGCAGCATGCTCAGTTATCTCCTGGATGTCGTCCCTGTTGCTGTATTTAAAGCCCAGCAGCAGTGGGAAAAGTGAGAGTTTGCCTGGAGGGAGCAGGGTTTGCTGCTTTATTTCTTCCTACCTGTTGCTCAGCTTTATCTTCATTCCTAAGTGCACCATGGCACACACCCAGCAGATGTGGTCATGTTTCCTGAATTTCTGTGTATGCTGAATGCAGGTCCCTTTAAAAATCTCTCCAGCAATGGGTTCTGAACCCTTACAGATCTTGCCCTGAATTCCCAGCAATTTGGGTTTATTTTAGCCACTGACACCATCCTGCAGGGATCTGTGACTTGCACAGGGGTCTGGGAAGAGGCTTTGGAGACCTTGGGACTAGCAGTGACACTATGGGGCTGTTTGTTCCTGATTTCTGCCTCTCACTTTGCTGGCAGCACAAAGGTGAGAGGTGCCTCAGAGGAGCCTTCCATGGGCAGTGCCCTGGGAATAGAGGCCAACCACAATTCATGTGGCACAGAGGGAGAGGGAATGGGAGATGGGAAACAAAGAAACACAAATGTGTAAAAGAGGGGAAACGCACCAGGTGTTAATACCCTGCCCCGTTCCTGTCCCCTTACCCCTGTAATTAGGCCTTGCTGGCACTTGTGGTGTCAATCTGAAGGACAGGTGGCATTTTTGTTAACAAGAGCAGTGGCTGAGGACATACAGGAGCAGTTTGTCCTTGTTCTCTCTGGACACGGGTGTTGGTGACAACACTTCAAACCTCCTTCCGGCCCAGCACCGAGGTCACAGCAGCTGACACATATTTAAAGGGCAGTTTATTTTAAATTGTCAACAGACATATTGACTTGTAAATATTCCAGAAATACATCCTGCCGTTATAAAAAGCATCTTACGATTCAGGGGGAGGAAGTTTCATTCTTCACCTCCAACAAGATGATTTGGTCTTTCTATTGCCTATGAAATGAAATGCTTTGGGAGTTGTAAGCTGACAACAGAAGGTGCCAGGGTGTCTGGGCATTGGGACAACCTCTGTGGCTCTCTTCCTCATGCAGGATGGGTGGCTAGACCAAATAATGGCAATTCTTCTCTTTATGCTGTTGACTCCCTTCCAGCTCCAAGGAAGTGGTTTGTGGTGCTGTGCCTCATTTTCCTCAGTCAAATGGTACCACAGCACTGGGAGGGATTCTGTGAAGGTAGCTGAAGAGCTCATAAGGGTCAGGAGAGCCACTTGTGAGGGTCAGTTCTTGAGGGCTTCTCTGACCTTGAAAGACCTAATGGTCTTAAAAGAGCCTCACAGAGATTTGTGAGCACACATTAATGAACAAACGGTGTCAGTCCCAGGCAGGAGCAGCTGCTGTGTGCGTGGGAGCTGTCAGAAGATGTGGCTGCCCAGCAGGCTGGGCTCTGATAACCCAGGAGATCCAGTATCAGTGTGTGCCCTTGGGCCATGCACACGCAGGCTGGGGTTGTGCAGGGCCCTCTGTTTAGCATGACCTCCCATGGCATGGACGGGCAGAGAACAGCCATTGATGTCCAGCCATGAAGGATAATTCTGGATGATGGAATTTGGAGCTGGTTCTCATGGGTCACAGCTGTGCAGGCCTGAAGGTGTGATAGGGAGGACACTCACAGTGTTGGTAATGGGATGGCTCTGGGGTAGTGAGGGGGAACCAACCCACACATGGCTGATCCCCAAAGCGGGGACTCCTGCTTCTCCACCTGTGTTATGTTTAATCATTTCTGCCCCTAGACAGGAGACCACTGCCAGTTACAAACCATGTGCCAGGGAAGGCTCAGGTTGGACCTTAGGAAGAATTTCTTCACAGAAAGGGTAATTAGATATTGGAATGGGTTGCCCATGGAGGTGGTGGAGTCACCATGTCTGGAGGTGTTTCAGGAAAGCCTGGAGGGACACTCAGTGCCATGGTCTGGTTGACAAGGTGGGCATTGGTCACAGGTTAGATTCAATGATCTCAGGGGTCTTTTCCAGCCTCAGTGATTCTGTGATTCTCTGTGGTTCTGTGATTCTCTGAAACAGGATGGCTGAGGGTCAGGGCCTCCTCTGGGTTCAACCAAGCTTCCCTCACTGCTGAGACTAAAGGAGAGAGTAGCAGCACCCCAGAGCAGTGCTCTGGCCTACACTGTTTCCCTCTGCCTGATTTCACTGTGCTTTTCCAAGGAAAGACAGGGAGAAGAGAATTCTCTGTGGCCTGAGGTATTTTTCAAGAGCCAATGCTCTCTCCTGGAGCCTGGGATCCTGTGTGGTGGTGCAGCCCTGCTGTGAACCATACAAGAGCTTGAGCCTCCTGGGAGGGAGCTGCCATGGGAAGTGGTAGGGAATTGTGCTCTGATGGAACTGAGGCAGGTAGAGACTCGGCAAAGCCAGACCCGAAGTATTTTCATAGCCAAGGGGCCAGGGGTGTAAAGCACTGCCCACACCTGGGATGCTTCCAGCTCCTTGGGTGTAGAGATGTCTGTGAAGCTTCAGTGCCACACTTCCTGCTATCCTCCCCTGCCATGTGTGTCATGTGAGGGAAGAGGGGAAGGAATAGAATCAGGATGGCTGTGATGGATCCTGTTTGTGATGCTGAATGGCTGCAGCCCCTGGGGACTCCTCCCTTCTGCACCCATTCCTGTTTGGTGTGAGTGTCCTGGGAAGTCTGGCTCCTCCTTACTTGGCAGACAATCACAGCTGTTGGCATCCTTTTCTGTAACACCTGATTCAGCCAAAACCAAGTTTCTCCAAGGCTTTTGATGGAATTGCATGAACAATAATGCCTAAGTGTATTTTTGGCATTGGGCCTTCTGGGGCTCAGTTTTGCCTTCTAAGGTTGTGCAGGAGGGCTGCAGTCACCCCAGCACACCTCATACTGTGACTGCTCCTTAAACCCGGCCAGCTTGGAGCTGTTGGGCTGGGCTGATGGTCAGGGACCCCTCCTGCCTCCCAGTGGGTGTCCTGGTTTAACCCAGCTGCCACGTTAGCCCCACACTCACTCACTCCTCCACTGTGTGATGGGTGGAGAGCCAGAGGAGTGAAATCTTGTGGGTTGAGATAAATCAGTTTAATAAGTAAAGCAAAAGCCATGGACATAAAGTAAAATGAGGGATTCATTCACATGTCCCAACAGCAGGAACAGTGGGGGGAAATTCTCCATGTGAGACAAGGAAGTCTTTGCTAATAAAGGTCACTGCCTTGGGGCTAAGACCCTATGGTTTTGAAGGGTTGCTCAGTGCAGTATTGGGGCACATGTCTCAGCCTTCTTCCAATTTGCCCAGTTGGAGTTTTGTTTCCCTAAAAATTCCCAAGTGGATACAGAATTCATCATCTTCTGACCTGCCATGCTGAGTTGCTACTAAACAGCTGCTTTGTTTTGGAAAGGTTGAAAGAATTTCTGGAGAGAACCCTGGTGAATTTCTCTCTTTGGTGGGACTGGGAGAGCACTGTGGTTATAGGATCCCGCCTGTATTTGCCCCACTTGGAGCAGAATGGTCTCCAGAAACCTTAGTAGAGACTTGGAGAAGTGACTCACTTGTGTTTGGAGGGGGTGATTTCAGTGCAAGTAGAGTATGTGCTCATTTCCTCTGGCACAAAAGAGAACACAAAATGTTAACAGGTAGGCAGGTTCCCTCAGTACAGCTAAATGTTGTGCTTTCTCAGCTCTGCCATCGGCCTTTAATTTGGGGGCTCTAGATGGGCCACCCCCGTGGATCCAGCAGTGTGAGTGGGAGTTTTGCCTCTCCCTACAGGGCTGACCGCGGGGAGCAGGAGAGCCAGGGAAGCTCCAGCTACAGTAACTGGTTGTCTCCTATAGGGCTTGACCCAGAGAAGGCTGGGGGTTTTTCAGGGGCTTTTGCAGCCCTTGGTAAAGGGACAGGGAATGAGCAAAAGCCTTTCATGTCTGTACTGTTTGGAGGAAATAAAATGTAAACCAGAAAAGCAAACACAGACATACAGGAGGGAAGGTGCTGAAGGCTCCCAGTAATGAATGCACTGGTCATTTTTATCTCCACACCTTTTGTTATCAGCTGTAGTGACAAACATATATTTATATTCAATTAAAGTGATGTGTTACACTCATCTGACATCATCATCAGTCACCCAGTTGTGCTGAACTACCCCAAACTGTTGTGTTTCCAGCTGTGGGACTCCTAGCCCTAAGGGATTGTCTGTAGTGTGGGGTTTCCCTAGACATGGTCTTTTCACGTCAGATGACGTCCCCAGAAGGCAGTGACACTTTTCTTAAAAATTATTCCCTCCTGTCTAAATTAATCTTTTTGGTGCTAATTTGGGAAGTAACAAGATAGCGGTGTGGCAGGCACTGCTTTCAGCACACGTGTAGGTTGTATTAAAAATAGATATTAAAATATAATTTCTTAGGCCCTTTTAAAATGACCTGGACCTTTGTCAAGAGAGGTCCATGCTTTTCCTCCCCCAGCATTCCCCCCTCCTTGGAATGCTGCTTCCCTCACGTATTTTTGATTAGCATTGCTTGCTGCCGTAGGTTTTATTTCTCATATCATATTTCACCTTCCCCTTCTCCATGTCCCACGGCAGCCACTGACCAGGACAATCCCTGGCCAGTCTGGGCAGGGCAGGAGGGGATAATGTTGCTGACAGAAGACTACAAGAGGCAATTAACAGCTTCTCCAGCATGTAGGCCCTGATTGGATAGAGGTTACTCCCTACTTGTCAAAGAGCCTTGTCTTTGGAAGGGAAGATAAAACAGGACCTGGGCACAGAACGTGCTCTACATTTCTCTTTGGGCAGGATTATTTCAAGAGTAGGTTCCAAGTGGTGTTTTTTGTCACGAATCACCTGTACAAATGTGACACATCACCAGCGAATGCTTCCACATCACTGATGCTGTGCTGGATGGTTCTGGACTACTGGCCCTGTGGAACAGATAGGCTCAGGAGCAGTGGGAGTGAGCCAAAAATCCCATTTCCTTCCACTACTGTTCTGGGCTCAGTGACAGAGGGCTGGGAGAGGTGTGAAATGCGGAGCAAGAGTCAGCCCATGGCTGTAGGAGTGAAGAACATCTGTGGAGGACTGTGCTTGCCCTTTCTGTGGAAACATGGCAGACCTACAGTGCTGGGAATCACAAACCTCTGAAGCAGCCTTTGTCCTGGGAAAGGGGGTGAGAGCTGCTGTGCCAGCAGGTGTCTGTTGCAGCACTGGAAGATACTGGTAGGTTATGGGAAGGTGGTGGCAGGAGGTGGTCGTGTCCTGCTTTGGAATGCACTGGCAGGGATGGAAAGACTGACACCAAGGTCAGCAAGCACTGCATAGGATGTTCTGAGCATGTCCTGACCCACAGTCTGCTGCAGGCTTGTGGAGTCTCCACTGGAGGCTTGCTGCAGGTGTTGGAGCAGTGCAGAGGTGCTGTGAGAGCAGAGAAATGCCCAGAGCCAGCCTGCTCCAGAGGGAGCTCTGGATTGCTCAGTGCCCCAGCCTGGTGCTGTGCTCTTTACTTACCCTGAGCTGCTTCCAAGCGTCTGTCCTGGCCTCACAGGTATCTCGTGGGTGGCAGTGCACATCCCAGCTCCCCTCCCAGTTGGCCCTATTTATGGAGTTCCAATGTTGGCAGGTAGGGAAGTGAGATATTTGAAGCATGAGGGCCTGTCCTGGTGAGGCAGGGATATTTATTTGAGCTGATGAAACTTCTTGTCATTGCCCAGGGTTAGGAACTCTGCACATGTGTTCTGAACCATCATTTTCCAGGGCATGAGTGGGCTCATTATTCAGGACAAAGCAAACAAAATGTTGTTAGAGTGGGAAGAGGGATTTCTACCCATATAAATTATACCCTGTTATCACCACATGGAGGGCAGTCATACATCAGAACATTTCTCCTGCGGGATAAGATGACTTCACTGCCTTTTTACTTTGTCAGTCTGATCTCCCAGAGACGTGTACTTTGTCTTTTCCATGCACACAGGGCAAGCCACTCAGCCACGGGTCAGATGGGCAGAAATTTCTCCCGTGAGAATATTTAAAGACAGTGGAGAGTGTCTCTTTTACTGCCCCCATTCCTGCTAGATAATAGGGGAAATTCTCCTGAAAAACTGATCTTGCTGCAATAGGCAGATTTTACAGCCCCTTCCCAGGCTTTCCTTGTTGGGGAATGGTCATGATGGGTAATACAGGGATGACCAGATAGTCCCTAGGAGTGGTCCCAGCTCTTCAGGATGTCCCAGGAGCAGGGATCACCATTGTGTTCACAATATCCAGCTCTTACTGCTGCAGAGAGCTATGATCCTACAAACCACTGCCATTTTTAATGTTTGCACCCACAAGAGCCAAACATACCTGAGCAAGCAGAGCTCTTGAAAAGTTGGGGCTTGGATTAGAGACTTCAAAAGTTACTTCCCTTCTGTGATTCTGTTTTGTGACACAGTCATGATTCAAGGCATTGCACAGGGATTAGTGACCAGCAGAACCCCCCTCTGTAGATGTCTAGTCCAGAAGGGATTTATTTCAAACCCAAGGCAGATAATACTAAAGTGTCTCTGCAGACTCACCTCCTGTTTGCCCAAAGCAATCTCAGCACATGCAGGTCAGGTGGGCAGGGACAAGGCAGATGTGCACACCTTGAGCACTCCCCACCCAGGTAACCCACAGCCCTAACTGTGTTGCCACCATCACCATCCATCACAGCTGCTGAAAACACCTCAGATACTTCTGCTGGCTGAAGGTTCTCGTGCTCTCTGAGACCCAAGAGGCCTCTGTCACAGTTCAGAGGGCCAGGGCTGGAGCACCAGAGTTTCTGGGGGAAAAAAGGGACTTAATCTGATTGCTTTTTCTTCTCCTTTGACAACTATTTCAGTGCAGATGCTGAAAACCTTTCAATTCACTAAAATTTGCCCATGTGTGCTATTTCTTTCAAAGTTAGTCCATTTTTTGGGACTCTCTCCACAGAGCTGGTGAGCCACATTCTGTGTGTCCATTCCTGTTCTGGGGCAGGAGAATTAATTTAGTCACCCTTCTCAAAGGGCTGACAAAATCCCTTGGTGCTGGTCACTCCTGTGAGTGTGATGAGGAGCTGGAAGGGGCCAGCTGGCAGGACATTAATGGAAGATTTTTTGTACTCTGAGCAGGCTGTCCTGGCCCTCAAGTTCTTCTTTTCCTTTGGGCAAGTCCTGCAGGGCAGTAGTACCCACCTAACCCCCATTAGTGCAAGCCCACAAGAGCCAAACATACCTTGGAGATCCTGCTCAGGTCACATTCCATGTGCCACCTGAATGGCCACGCCACACCTGTGAAGGATGAGGGCAGTGCCAAGGAGCATTCCAGCAGGGAATGTGGGTTTATGCTTCCCCTGAAACTGAATCACAGAATCGTTTAGGTTGGAAAAGACCTTTGAGATCATCGAGTCCATGCTATGTCTGACCCCCACCTTGTCAGCCAGCCCAGAGCACTGAGTGCCACATCCCCTTGTTCCTTGCATACCTCCAGGGTTAGGTACTCCAAAGCTCCCTCAGCAGCCATTTGCAATGTTTCATTACCCTTTCTGTGAAGAAATTCCTCCTAATGTCCAACCTTTCCTTGAGCCCATTTTCCTGAGCATGCTAAACCTGCAGAGGGCTCTGAGCCCTGACTGGACAGGGGTGGCTGCATCTGTCCCCATCGCAGCTGGTTGAGCTTGTGTGGTCTGCAGGGTTGAAGGGACAGTCCTGAATCCCTGCCTTGCAGGGCAGTGTTTGACTAACCCAAGCACCCCCTCTCTGTGTGCTCGTTCAGGCCCTGGCAGCAGGGGCAGGGCAGTGCTGCAGCCAGGCTCAGCTTCCCTGCTCCAAACCAGAGGCTGTGACAGTGGTGATGGACAGACAGGGAAGGGACGTGAGGGAGCAGAGGAGAGGGTGTGTGTGCCCCTTCCCTGCAGCTTCTCCCACTCGGAAGGTGTTTATCCTAGTGACAAGTGCTATGGGCCTTTCATAACTGCTGCATTAGCAGAGGATCAAGTGGCACTTAATGGGAGCAGTCTGCCTCAGAAAGTGCGATGGGAAAGGTCGCCAAGGTCGAAGGGGAAACATTTTCAGCAGGCTGACACAGGCCTTGGCTTCAGCCTGACAACAGGTGCCAGTTTGCTTGGCTGCCCTCCCCTCCAGCATTGCTGCTGCCCTGTCCCCTCCCATGTGCTGGCTCCAGGCTCTGCAGCGGCGTCAGGGAGCGTCTGTGAGCTCTGTGTGTGGCACACAGGGAATAAACCTCCTGCAGGATGCAGGGAAAAGGGATCTGAGGCCACAGATTGGCTTCTGAACTGGGGGAAAAAGGGAGTCAAGGGTGTGACAATGCTTCCTTGTGAAGCTGCTCCAAGCCAAGTGGGTAGGTTGAACATGGCTGGGCCCTTCATTTTGAAAGGAATGAGAGGGATCTGTCTTTACAAACAAACTGTGGGTAAAGCTAGATACTGAGAGATGAAAGAAGCAACAGGGGGAACCATAAATCCCATAGGAAAAGAAAAAGAAGGGGTACACTTTAGAAGGGGGTCAGTATGAGGTGATTCGGGAAGTCTGTACCTCTCAAGTACCTCAGCCAACTGGGGAAGAGAGAGGGAAATGTGGCCAGGAAATTAGGAGGCTGTGTCCTCTAAGAATTAGAGAGATCCCAGAGGAAATGCCCCATGGGCTCTCTTTTTATTCAAAAAAAGTTATAGGACTCTTCTGTCTCCTTTTTGGACATAAACTTCTGTTGTTTGTGGATTAATTTTCCTGAAAACTTCAATGCCACAATAGACAGCTTCACTCCTCAAGGCCACTGGTTTTGCTGGGGTTTGTCTCTCCCTGTGCTGGACTTCTGTTGGGTTTGCTGAAATGAAGTTGCTGGGTCTCAGCCAATCTGCAGTTTGACCACCCTCAGTTTGCCCAAGCAAGATGAAATCTTACTGCTGCTCCTGGCAAGCCTGTCCCTGCAGTTAGATATGTATTGATGGCTTTGCAAGTCTTCTTGTCCTCCTCTCTTGCTGCTCTGGTGTCCCATCTGTCTTACACAGTTTCATTTGGGACAATGCAGGGTATTCAGTCCAGGCCAAGTTGCTGATGACAAGCTAATTAAAGACCAAGCAAGGGAGGAGCAGCCTAATGAGGGAGAAGTGGGAGGAAGGGCAGTTTGCCAGGACTGTGCTGGGAGACTCTGGCTCAGTGGAACCAATTGTGTGCTGTAATTGATGGTTTAGGGGAAGCCCTCCTCATACAGACTGTAGGGCAAGAAAGAACTGTTTCAATGGCCTGTTCTGGGAAACTGGGAAGGGATCACACCTTCCCAGCTCCAGGGCTTCCTCTACAGGGTCAATTCTTAGCTTTAACATGGAGTTAACTGTCCTACACTGTTGGAAATAGGAGACCTGGAGAGCACAGTATGGCCATATCAGTGCAAACATAAAAGCCAGGAGCAGGAGTGGCATCTTCTCAGCATCAGCAGTCCTCAGGCTGGAGGTTCTGTGTCCCCCAGCAGCACTGAACATGAGCCACAAGATCACAGAATCATTTATACCAAAGAGACCTCAAAGATCATCCAGTCCAACCATTAACCCAGCACTGCACAAGCCACTGCTGACCCAAGTCCTTAAGCTCCACATCCACTTGTTTTCTGGATATTTCCAGAGATGGTGACTCCATCACTGCCCTGGGCAGCTGTGCAGGGCTTGATCACCCTCTCAGTGAAGAAATTTTTCCTAATATTCAATTTAAGCAAGCCTTGGCCAGCTCCCTTCCTTTAGCCCTGTGAAGGGAATGGGGCATGAACAGATTCTGGTGCTGGTGGGAGTAGAGGCTCTGTTGGATCATTTCATTTGGAATGTGTGTGCTGGGAACCCAGGGGTTACCCCAGGTACTCACAGGGAGTCAGCACAAACAGCCAAATGCTGCAGGTGGTGATGGGGCTGTGCCAGAGCTGTGTTAGCATGGCCCTGGTCTTAGCACCTCACCCTGCGTGCCCTTCACCCTCTTCATCCAGAATAATCAAAGCAAGGCAATTCTTCACCTCTGGGGAATGATGGAGTGTGTGAAAACATAATTTATGAGTATGAAGAGACTTTTATTTGGCTTTGCTTTCTGCTGTTTCCATGCTGAATTTCCTTTCTGAATGGTGGCGCTGAGATTTCTTTGATTCAGAACCAAATTACACAATGCACCTCCCCAAACATGGGGAAATGACACAGAGCTTCTGCATGCTCTCTGTAGCTCCAAAGGGACTGTAGACTGTAGAATGGTTGTTTATTGTGTGTTTTGTTCCGAAATCTGGAGAAAGATTTTTCTATCCATTGCCTCAGGAATGTTCCTTTCTCAAGTTAAACCATGCAAGTGCTCTGCATTTCCCACCTCCTCAGGAAAGTCTGGGGATTTCTGCTGCAGCAGAATGTTCCTAACCATAAAGCATGCCCCAAAGGCTGTTGTAGCAGTTGTGATTGGCACAGGCTTTGCCAGGGATCTGTTTGCAGGGAGAGGTCTGTCCTTGAGGCCAAGTGACCCGGGCAGTCAGTGAGTGCAGCCACTTGCACTGCCCTCCCTGTGCCTGCGACCTCCCCTCACAGCTTCTAAAATTCCTCTCATCATGGGGGGGCATTTCCTTATTATTAACACCTGCTTGGACAGGCAAAGGCACTGACCCCTTCTGGAGCTAGTGGGACCAAAAGCTTTGGGGCATAACTCTGTGGAGGTGTTAAAGCTGGCTGTGGGTAATTTATGGTCTGCAGCAGGGACACAGCCTCTGGGTGCAGGGTGCTGAGGCAGGAGCTCTGCTGTCAGCTCTGCTGCCAGCTGGGTGTACATGGGTGGAGGAGGGAACACTCCTTGGTCACAGCTTCCTACATTCTCCATCACAAGTCAGCAGAGTCATGAACCCCAGGAAACTGGTGATTCTGAGGCTCCAGAGCCCCCCAGCAAGTCCCATGAAATGCTATCAGAGGCACCCACACACAAACAATGAAAGAACAATCACAGCAAAGAACAGACACACACAAAAGGTGTATTTCTGTTTGGATGAAACACCCATCTGGGATTGCTGTCTAAAGGGTGTGGAGGTCTTAGAGTGGATAAGAATTGGGACCTCCTGTTCGAAGGGCTTCTCTGGCAGAGTGCTGGCAACCTGTAAATCTGCTGTGACACTTTCTTGTTCACCCAAATGAATGCATTGGGGTACCCAGAGCTCTCCCCATGGCCCTGCTGCCGGGCTGGGACATGGGGGCCCTTTTTCTGTGCACACAGTTCACTGTAGGCTGGCAATTGAAAGAGAATGTCCAAGGGTCAGGACAACAAATTGCCAAAATAGCTGTATAGCAAGTCACCCCCAACTGGCATTTACTGCAGCCAAGAGTTTCTGAGCTCAGTGTCTCCTGGCTATTTGTCCTCCCAGATCTCCTGACCTTGGAAAAGGCCCCTGAATTTGAGTGGCAGTAAGCTGTGACACCAAGTTCCCATTATAAAATAAATCTATGGTAACCCTGTTAGACACTCCACCTCGTTATTCCAACCAGGAGGCTGGAATAACCATATCTGGTGGCGCTATAACTCTCCTGATATTTCTCTTTATGGACAGTTATTTTCTTTGTCCTTCTCTCACCTTGTCTCCCCTTTTAGTATTTACCTTTGTAAGATATTTAATATTTTTTCTCACGCATCTCTCTTTTGTTGGGCTGAACAAAATAACCTTACTCTATTTTAATACAACTTGCCCTCCACTACCTGAGCAGCCCATGATGCCACCTCCACATATCCTCCAGCTTGAGAAACTTGGTTTTCAACGTGGACAAAGAGCTGTGTTCCCTGGATTGTGGTGGAGGCCTCAAAAATTGGGATCAAAAGCTGGCACTGATATTTCCCTAACAGCAATACTTACCAGCTTGTGCTAGAATTGCACAGGGAGTTTTCCGTCCACGCTCTCATGGTGATTTACATTCTTGTGTCCTCTGTTCTTCAGTCAGCTTTGTCATCACCGTTTTTGCCATCATTATGATTTTAAATGGAGTCTTCATATATTCTCACCCTCTCACCACTGCAGAGTCAACCCATTTCATCTTCTTTTTTTGGTCTAGATTTTTTCCCTGCTTGTCTTAAGGAATTTGTACTGTCCTACCTAGGCTGATATTTGTCAATTCTTACTTAATCACTTAACCAGGCTTTGCAAACAGACTAGGTTGGAAAAGGCATAAAAGCTAGGAAAACATCCCTTCTCAGACTCATCAGGACAAGAAACCTGACAGAATCTGTAGATGTGAGGAAGATGTGAGGACAGTACATTAGGGAATCAAGGTCATAGTAGCAATAAAAATAACCTATTTTTTTCCCCATCCGTGTTTGGTGTGGATGTCCCTATGCTTGGGTCTACCATTTGTGAGTGTCTCCACTTAAGTCAGTCTCAGACTGAAGCCTCAGGAAGCTATGGAACACAGGAATGAAGGAAACCAGCAGATTTTGAGGACCAGAGAGATTAAAATCTGCCCCAGTGCAGGGATGAAACAGCTGAACTGTGGTGTTACACATAAAATTGACTTCATACTGTCACAAAGAACTTGAGGATCAGAGTCAGGGCCCTGAGTGTAGCAATAGACCCAACTCCCTGGCAGGAATGGCATCTTCAGAGCACCTGTACGAGGTCAAAGGAACCTGATCACTCAGAGTTTCCTCCTCACTGAGTGCAGGTGAAACACTGCGGATCTTCTCTGAGCACACTCAAATGTACTACTTTCATAAAACAGGACTCCCCAGTTATTAATAATAGCTGATATCAGACTGCAGCATGGCAGCAATTCCTTACAGGGCCTTAATGATGGACTTTCTGCTAAGCAAAACCATTAGAAGAGAAATGTTGCCAGGAATCCTAAATCCCTGACTCTGGCTTGCTGAGGTTTGGAAGCTTCCACCTCCAAACTGCCTTATGGTTGATGATTTGTCAGGATGGTTTTCAGCTCAGGAGTTCTCCTTTCTGCAGTGCTTGCCCTTCTTCATGTCATGCCTTTGCTGACAGGCATTGTCACTCCACCTTCACCTTGAGCTGTCTTGTATTAGTTTTTGTTGCCTCCTTTTAGGCCTTTATCCATTTCTACACATTTAATAAAGCAAGTTTCTGCAGTTTTGCCCTGGTACTTGTACACAGAAACTTTACTGTCATCTCATGTTCACTGCTCAAAATTAGCACAACTGTTGCAACCTGGAAAGGAGATGTTCTTGGGTGGGTGCCAGCTTGAAGATGAAGCAGCTCTGTGTGCCCATCATAAAGCTCTGCACCCTGGTCTAAATCCAGAGAATGTGGCCAGCAGAGCAAGAGTGGTCACAGAGGGGACAGAGGGACAAACTCTACTTCGTGCTTCCAAATGGAGGCAATGGCCACAAGTTCCATCTCAGGAGGTTCAGGTTGGGCACTAGGAAGAGGCCTCTCTGGGAAACAGGTGTAGGCCTGGGACAGGTTGTGAGAGAGGGGGAATCTCCATCCTTGTGAGAGTTCAGGGTGTTTGCTGAGACTCAGTGGAAAAGCCTTGGCTGCTCTAATCTGGTGTTCCAGATAGTCCTGCCCTGAGTGGAGGATGGACTGGGGACCTCCAGGGCCCCTGTTCACTGCCACCCCCATGGCTGAGTGACCATCAGTGACCCAGCTGCATCTGTCTGTCACCTGCCAGGACAGGTGTCTTTCAGGTTCACCAGGCCTGAACAGGCTGCCCAGGACAGTGATTGAGTCACCATCCCTGTATATGTTCAAAAAACACGTGGACACTTGGGGGCAGGGTCTAGTGGTGAACATGGCAGTGCTGGGGGAATGTTGGACTCAATGACCTTTGAGGACTTTTCCAACCTAAATGACTCCATGATTTTGTGACTGTGTGAGTTTTCTTGACCCTGAGCCTTGTAGGAGCGCTCTGCCCTTGCATCTCTGGAAACAATGCTTTTAGGGCAATGTAAAGTGGAAAATAATAAACTTCTCAAGAATTACAGCAGCTAAATAAATCCTACACTCCTCAGCTGCTCTATGGAGAATCCCAGCTTTCCTGCCACCTTCTGACCAGCTCTGGGACCCGTGGATGGTTTGCCTGATACACCACTGAGGGTAGAGCTGAGGGTTAAAGAACCTTTCCTGGGTGAGATGTTTAAGGAATTGCTAAAGCCACTTGGGTTGAAAGGGGCCCCAATTCCTTGAGACTTACAAAGTTTAACTGGGGCCAATCTTCTCCTTTCCCCCTCTGGTTGAGCTCAGCAATCAGCTGACATAGTTAAGCTGACAGTCATTAGATTTATATGTCCTTTGCTTCTGGCATTCTGTCCTGTCTGCTGGGGCAGTTGGGGGCTGATGACCCTTGTGGCATGTGGCAAGGCCAGTGAGTCTTGGCTTCTGCTGCAGACGGCTGTGACTTGTTTAAGGAAGTTTATTTCTCAAGGCTGTGGTCAGCAGTGAACGATGCACTTGTGCTATTTTTGCAAGCATACATAGAGAGTCAGGAAGGAGGCCAGAACTCTTCCAGAGAAGACAAACTGCAGATCTCAATGCCCTTATCAATGAGGTGTATATTCATAAGCTACAAAGGAGACACAAATTGTCCAGCAGGCTACATAAAGAGGGATAACAGAGACAAGAAAGGCACCTGGAGTATCAGATAGCCACTTAGAAGATAATGGATAGTTGGGAAAATACTACACCAGGAAGAGAAAGCTGGATTTTTAGTGTAGATGTATGGGACAGAGAACTAAAATTATGCTTTGAAAGATAAACATACACAAAGCCCAGAAATTTTGTCTTCATATACTTGCAGAAGGTGAGCAGCAGCAGGTAATGGTTTATTGGATTGCTCCCTGCTTTGTAGAGCTCTTTAGAGTTTTCCTCTGGGTTGCTGCGAATCTTGTTCTCTGTGCTGGACTGACCCTCCTGCATCAGCAGCTCCCTCTCTGGTCTGATGCCAGTTTGGAGAGGGATCCAAGTCCCTCAATATTGCCATGAAAGGGGAAGGATGGCCAGGACAGCATCTCACGAGTGCATTCCTGCTCCCAGCAAGGATTGGGCAATTGTCAGCATGACCCAGCTGGCCTGAGGAGCTAGAGGGAGTCCAGACTGGTAGTGGAACTGAGGAGTACAGGTCAGCTGGTTTGGGTGATAAACATGTGAGGCTTCTCCCCTTTTCCTCTCTGCTGAGGGCTTCCCAGACAGCTCAGCCCCTCTGTGGTCACTGCGGGGAAAAAAACCTTGCTCTGGTTTGCCCTTCAAACTGGAACTTGCTGGATGCAAAGAGAGGAGTGACTGATGAGTGTAAAATGAGAGATGCCTGAAAAACAAGCTGAATGAAGCTGAAGAGCACATGAATGAGAGCATGACCCATTCACTCTCATGGTCACACACAGCCCTGAACCACCTGGGACACAGTCTGTCAGTCCAAGAGATTGACAAGGACATGCTGGATTTGGAAATGTCCAAACTATGAGCCATTAGCTTGCCCTTCAGTTTGCCACAGAGCAGCAGCCCAGGTCTGTCTCAATGCAGGGTTAATCATGGCTTCTGTTTGGGTCTGGTTTCATCCTGCTCAGCTCCTGGCACTGGCACTGTCTGCCCCAGCCACCCTTCCTAGAACACGGATCTCCCTCATCCATCACAGTTCTGACACAGGACCCCTCTCTGACTGCCACCCCTCCTTTCCTCCCTTCTCCCAGTCTGACCAGGATGGATCAGCACCCCTGACATTACCCTGCTCCTTGCAGTGATCCACCCATCCATGCATCCATCCCCCACCCATTCATCTCCCTGAAAAGTGACCTGTTCGCTGTGTCCCTCCCCAGCCCAGAGCCTGCCTGTCTGGCTGGCTGGGAACAGCAGGATATGCCTGGGGGTGGAAAACACAGAGTGTGTGTGACTGTGGGTCACCAAAGCAATCCAGGAAAACAAACTCCTGGAGACTGCAGGAGAAAGTTTGTAAACTGGATTGCAGATGTAGGATCATCAGCCTGTTCCTATTCAGAGGCTCTGCTTTTCCCAGGCTGTTGCAAACTCAGCTGTGTTGAAGAGAATAACATTGCAATGAGGTGACAAAGGTCAGTGTGAGACATTAAAGGAGCAGAAGGTGACATATTTTAACACAGAATGTTTTCATTCACTCAGGAAAAATTACAGGTACCCCTTAGCACCAAGATGAATCCCAGTGGTTTTCCCAGCATGCAGGCACCAAGAGATGTGCATCCAGATGATCCCAGTGATGTCAGGAAAGGCTCCAGGTACTCGGTACTTCTTAGGTCTTGATGCTTCAAACTGAGGTGACTTGAAAAATGAAGTTTTGCATCTTCAGGAGCCTTGAAGTGGCTTCATCTTCTCCTACTGCCTGGGCCAGGCCATGTGGCCATCTGACCATGACCTTCCTGGGCTCCAGTTCTGGGCTTGGCTGATCCCTGGGGCAGAGAAATAACTGGCAAAAGGAGACTCCTGTGGTTGGGTTCACAGCTGGTTCAGCTTCACAGCCCAAGCAAGGAACTACTTTGAAAGAGACTTTTGAGGTCTCACTTGCTACAACTTTTATCCTAAAGAGAAGGCTTGCTGCCTGTGACATGTTAGAAAGTCAGCATAAGTGTGAAAGCAGGGCAGTAGTTGCACCTGCAGGGATGAACGTGGATGAGGACTTTTGTGCTGGAGAGCATTGATCAATTCACAGCATATTCACAGGAATCAAATTAAATTCCTTGGGAAAAGTCTTGCAATGATTTTGAAAGTTAAGGCAGTGAGATCTCATAGATTCTTTCTAGGGACTGAGATTGCATGGGAGGGAGCAACATCTCAGTTTGGCTATCTCAGGACAACAGAGTGTCCCAACAAAAATGGACTTTCCTTTTCAGTTCCAAAGTAGGGAATGGCACACTCATGAAATGGTACATTTTTTCCTCTCAAATGCTGGGGAGTGAGAGAAGAGGGAGGTAAATCCCTCTTTGCTTAATGGTCTGTCCATTGCTGAGTGCCTTTGCTGCCTGCTCCCTGCCTCTTCCCAGGGCTCTGCTCCTGCCCTTCCCTGCAGCCATGAACAGGGAGGGCACAGGGGCACACCAGTGTTCCTGAGGGCACACGGGTGTTCTGGAGGGCACAGACTGGCAGAGGGGATAGAGAGACCATCCAGGCCTGGAAACCAGCAGGAGAGCAGAACCACCACTGGGGCAGGAGGGTTTACAGAAGGCAGAGTGGGTGGGGAAGGAGCTCAGTTTGAAGGGTGGTGCTGAGGGCCCCACTTGCACAAGACTTGGGTGAGCTGGTGTGTCATCCAGGGATAGGGCTGTGAGGGCTCTAATTAGGGCCTAATTGTCCTGAGCAACCTCACTTGGGATCCCTTTCTACACCTCTGCCCATGGTCAAGGGGCTCTGCTTAAACTCAGGCCTGAGCATTTACCCTCTTCCTGTGCTTTGCTGCAGTTGCATCAGTTTTCAGGTTTTCTTGAATTGTTTTGCCTTCCCAGGCTGACCTTGGACCTGACCTCTTCCCTGGCCTTTGACAATCACAGAACTGTTGATGGGGACAGTTGATGGAGCCTGTCAGCATCCCCTCTCTGTTTACCCACTTCAGGTGCTGGGTTGAGTTTACCAGGTCAGTAAGTCCCTGTCCTGCCTTTGCTGGGCCTGCCTCTTCCAGCAGGGAACAGCTCCCCAGTAGCCAGCTCTTACAGGCTCTGCCCTGCTGAGGCTGTTGGCCTGGGCCTGTGCCTGGCAGTGAGCAGTAACTGCTCACATTGGGTCCCTGTCACGTAGCAGAACAGGTCACACCTGGCTGCCATGGGCTACGTGGGGACAAAAAGCTCAGCTGCCTTCATGACATGGTCAAAGCCCTCACAAAACCATCAGGGACCCTGCAAGTTCCAGCCAAGCCAGAGTGCCAGCGTGATGCCAGATCTGCCCTGGGCCAGGGTCTTAGGCAGCACTTGTAGGCTGTGCACTGCTGGGTGTTCCGTGGGCTGGTTTGTGCTGGGGTGGGAGGCCAGGTTACCCCAAGAGCAGTCAGGGCTCATGGGGGCAGGCTCCTCTGGCTCTGGGACTGGCTCAGGTGAGCTTAGGACATCTCTTTGGCATGGACTAATTCCATCTGAAGAAGCCTGGAAGAGAAGATTTGGAGACCCAGTTTGGTTCTTCCAGTTTGATTATCCCTGTGGCTTAGGTATTGGTTCATCTTTAAGTGACTGAATTCTTGGAGCATTCCCATGTGCCCCTGCTGCTATTCAGGTGTGATTATTGATCTGGTGGGAGTGGATGGCTGAGGGGTAGGGGAAAGGGACAACAGTTGATAAAGAAGCTCTGGTAACAGTGACCCTGTTTGCAGCTGAACCCTGGGAAAGGTTGCCAGTGCTTTTGGATGCTGCAGTAAGTCCTCTGCCTCACAGGTGCTCCCAGCCCTTCGGTCTAAGGCTGTAGGACAGCTGGGAGGGGAGTTTGGCTTTCCTCCCTGGGATGGATAATGGAGGGGATGAATCTCCTGCATTTTCCCTGGTAGAATTTCTGTATTTCAGTATCTTTCAGTTCATGTCCAGATGTGTGCTGAGCTCCTGGCTATGGACAGGTCACTCTGCTGATGGGCTGGTTCTCCACAGGATCAGCCTCTCCACAGCCAAGAACTCCAGTGCTCCCTGCAGGAGTGTGGCCTTTAAAGGTGACAGTGAATAGTGCAAGCTCAGGTGTCCAAAGAGACTGTGATGTGTCAAATTGGATGGCTGCTTGAGGGGTGGCAAATGTTATCAAAAACAGACCTTTTTCTCCTCAGAGAGGTGCTCTGCCACCAGCTGCATTCTGGGTTGCTGTGGAACTTGTGCTTGGACCTCAAACAGTGCTGTGGTGTCTGAGTACATGACACTCTTGTCAACACAGTATGCTGGGGGTCAGAAGGCTGGCTGGGCTGTGACAATTGTGACAATGTGTACAACTGCCTCTGGTGTTCATGGCCACTTCTTTGGGACTCCACACGGAGCACAAAGCTTGAGAAGAGCACAGAGGTGATTTGTGGTCAGTCTGTCACAGCAAAGGCTCAGAGTTCTCAGACTTCATGCACTAGTGGGTCATTTCTGTATTTTGTCCTCATTTGATGGAGCAGTGAGGGGGTTTTGTGCTCTCAGTCCAACTTCTAAAATACAGTTTAATGGCTGCATTCAAAAATAAAATGGGAGAGGGCCAGGGCTGGCTGAGTCAACAGTGTTTGAGGATAATACCCCATGGGAGAGTAACAGAATCTGTCTATGTCATAAATAACACTGAACAGCTTATTTTGGCAAAGAATTTTCATTCCTGACAAATGCCAGTTTGAGACAACCAATAACCACCTGCTGATTTGGGATTAAATTAGAATTGGAAACTGATGTTCTCAGGTCAGCTCAGATGCAGTGTTTGGTGGGTTTTCAGTGGAGTCTCTCACATGTCTGATAGGAAATAATCTTGATGAGGCTGTCAGAGGCAAGGGAATACCCAGGCTTACAAATCCTTGCACTGGTTCATTGTGAAGGCCCACATCAGAAGATTGCTAAGTAAAGCACATTACATAAGGCTGCTCTTTGGGGTCCTAAGGTCTGGTAACTGGGACATATTTTCAAGTCTATCACAATGATTTCAGCATCAATGAGTTGTCAGTACTTCTCTGCTTTTTGAAGCAGACATTTTTTCTCTTCTACCACATTAAACAGGACATTCTGTTTTGCTGTAAAGATCCATAAATTTGTGTAAATGTGATCCTTTGGGATGTGTCACCTGCACTTTTTGTCTGAAATCTGTTACAGTACAAGCTCAGCAATTTGTGTCCCAGCTCTCTCCGCCGCAGGAAAGATGTTTAGCTATGGAGGGGCAAGGTAGGAAACTGAGCAGATTTCAGTTGGCTTCTGTGGCATCAAGGGACTGAGAGTCTGAACAGAAAAATCTGGTTAATCTAAAGTAAAAATTTGGGAATGATATTCCCATTTGGAAAGTACATTAAAGTACAGGTAAACCTGCTGTCCTCCTGCTGGCTCATCTTCCTGCCTTTGCTGTTCCTTTGTACAGTGAATGCTTTTGAAGGTGTGGTGCACCTGAGGTACAGTTTTATTCAGGGCACACCAGGCCCATTGCCTGGTGTGGGGTGATTGCTTTCACTGGATAGAAGAAAAACCTTTGGAAATGATCTTTGCTTTAGGTTCTTGCCTCTTGTGTGGGCTGATGCTGGGGTGGTTCCAAGCAAGTCTCATCCTGGGGCAGGTGTTTGCCCACCTTCAAGGCTGGAAGAGCTCCAGGTACAGACTCTCCCACAGGCACCTTGGCTTCCTTGAGGACAAGACAGAGAAAGCTGAACTTTATCCTTATCTGCTTTCTAGAAGCACTGATGTGCCAATGTCTACCTGGAAGTATTGGCCTCTGAAATGACTGTGACTGCATTCCCCCAACATGTGACCGTCCCTGAGATGGGCAATGGGAGCAAGGAAACATCTGAAATGTCTGCGACCTGCAGCCCTTTGGGTGACCCTTGGGTGCCCACTGCCCCCTGCAAGCTCAGGAAACTCTTTGTAACCTCTTCATCCCTGCCCTGGGGTCTTTTACTTTGAGCCTCTTGTTTTTCTCAAGACTTATCTCCAGCACTCCAGGTGACTCTGGATAAATTCTCACAGCAGAGAAAACCCTTACTAATACAAGTCTGCTGAGGTGTCTGATCTCCATTTCCACCCTGTCCTTTTTCTTCCTAATACCCTGTTAAAGCTGTTTTATTACAAAGGTGTACAAAGGATTTTAGGTAATGGCAGCTGCTCTTGGCTGTGTAACAGGAGTGCAGGCTCAGACTGTTCAGTGTGCACTACAAATTCACATTAACATTGTGAGATACATTCACATTAACACTATGAGCTGCTGCTCTGAAAGGCTCTGTTCGTCCCTTACAAATCTGACTTTTCAAGGAGTTATTTTGAAAAAGGAGTGTATGTGAAAAAGCCCCATCTTTAGCAATACTTGGCCACTCACTTTTATCTGAAGTTCAATTTATCTGTTCTGTTATGGACCTTACTTATTCCTGGAATGGGATTCAAAGCAGTTGAAGTCCAGTTTCCTTTAAAACATCAAGAGCCCTTCAGTTGTGTCAAGGTTTGTAACAAGTTGCTGTGAAGAGGAAACCTAATCCACAGACAAAGCACCATACCACTGACTTGTGAAATGCTGAAGAATTACGTTCATCTCAAATTTGCTCGGCACCATTACTGGAATGGACTGAAATAATAACGAATAGGAGGCAGGTGCCCGGGTGCCCATAAAAATCCCAATCCTCTGGATGTCTGGCAGGCTAACAGCCCTGTGACAGGCGGCCCCTCCCGCAGGCGACACCGCGCCGGGACAGCGAACGGAGAGGCTGAGGCGGCTGCAGCCCGGCCCATCCCGAGGGACTCGCACCGACCCCCAGCCCAGACCTGGCTGCGGCTGCGGCTGCCACAGCACTCGGCTAGAGAGGACACCCAGAGTGAGACCGCAGGTGAGTGCTGGGTACCTTCTCCGGAGCTGGTACAGCCTTTGCTGCGAGCTCTGCCGGGTGTGAGTTCCACAAGGCAGGAAAGGTGGGGGGACAGCCCGCGGGGGGACAGAGCCTGTGAGGGACAGACACTGTGAGAGACAGACACTGTACAGGACAGACCTTGGGAAGGACAGACCCTGTGGAGGGACAGACCCCCGCAGGGACAGACCCTGTGGAGGGAAAGACCCTGGGAGCTTCATTCCTGCAGAAAGGAAAGCTCAGCGACCCTTCTGTGAAACCACAGAATTCATGGAACAAGTGGGGGTGAAAGGAGAGAGATGTCCTCTCTTTCTCTGTTCTCTATTTCCACGTTTTTCTGTATTTCCAGTTTTTTTCTATATTTCCATTTTATGGAGGGAGGTGTAAGCAACCTGATGTTCCCCCCCTTGGTGGGGGGTGGAACAAGCTGAGCCTTAAGGTCCCTTCCCACCCAAACCATTCTATGATTTTATAATTCTATGATTTGGATTATTTCTCCTTTGCATGCTGGCATAATTTTCTGGCTCAAGATGATGCTTATTTTATTCTGATATTTTATTGCTCAATAAAGAGAGAGTGTGACAGGGAGCAAACTTCAGAAGGAATGAGGCAGCATTCCCAGAAATGGGAGTCCCCTGGCACCTCTGTAGGTGCCAGACGTACACTGGTGCTGGCACAGGTCAGCCACTACCAAGAGAGTGTTGAGATTAATTCTGGTGTCCCACACAGACAATGGGAAAGTGTCACATCCTGTTGCCTCTTGGGGTTCCAGAGAATTTCTTACCATTTATTTCAGTGTCAAACTTCCCAGAACATCAGGGAAGGAAACATTAAAACAGCTGGTCAGGCCAGGGTGGGGCTTGCTTCATCAGTCAACTTGCCACTGGCAAGTTGGGGCACAATAAATCTCAAAACAGCATAAAGAACTCAGAACTGGGGGGTTTGCTGTGCCTCTGGTTTGAGGCAGAGAGGGAGACTGAGATAAAGCTTTCAATCCCTGTGTTGCATATTAATGTTTAATTTGCCGCATGCAGTGAGCTTTATTAACCCTCTGCATGCTTGAGGGGTGGTGTCTGTGAAGTGCTCCCAACACATAAAATTAATTTTAGCTGGAGAGAGACATTTAGCAAGGCCTGATGGCCATGTAGGGTCAAATGGAAGTGGTACAGCCACCGTTTTTCCCCTGCATTCAATAAAACCCAGAGCGGCTTAAACCCTTGTTTTCTCCACTGTCTCAAGGGGGGTGGAGAGTCCTGGTGTAGGGATATGTCTGGTAATAAGTTGATGTTTAATCACATCTTTCATGAGTCTTTACTAAACATCTGTTGCCCACTATTTTCTTTTTGTGGATGGAAAATAGTAAGTAAATCCCCAGCCCTGGGATTGGAACATGTAAGGAAGGTAGTAATGGGAGCAGCTATTACCGAGAAAAGTGGGAATGTTGGGTTTCTAGGTGGCCAGGCTCCAACTAAATCCTAGACTGTGCAAGCAAAACCCTCCAGTCAGTCATGGATGAAAACACTAAACCAGTCCTGAACAAGAGAACAGAAGGAATTCTCTGCAGTATGGGAATGAGGGAGCTGGTCTGCACTGTGAAAGCAGAGAACTGGTGCCTCTTGCATTAATTCCTTGGTTCTGAACTCCTTATGTTGTGTGAAAGTCCAGTGAACTGCAGTGGGTCTGACCCTGGCTCTGTGTGCACAGTGACAGCAGCCCTCAGCCTGCAAGTGACAGAAGGACACACTGGCACCTCAGGTGGGGAGAGAAAATAGCCACAGTTTTGATCCTGAAACAAGTCCCTTCAATTTCTTCTGGACTCTACATTGTGGATGAACTGGTGTTGAGGGACTGGAATGGGAATGGGCATCTCCCACGGAAAAGAGCAGCAAGTTGGAACATCACATTTACTTAAATTCAAATGTTGTGGGTATGGAAGACTCACTGGGGCACTCACATGCTTGGTGTGACTGTTCCTCATCCTAGTGCAGGGCATTGTCCTGGGAAAACAAAAATTCTGTCACCCAGCTGGTGCCTGGCCTGATCCGAACAATGTCCCTGTACTCAAACATGACCAGCATGACCAGCACTGCCAGATTCACCTGATTGGTTGTAGAGTGTTGAGTGCTTGGAGGGCTGCAGGTACCTGTAATCTTCACTGAATTTGGGCCTTTATTTCATACTCCATGCCCATTTTCTTGTATAGTGTTTATGGGAATCTCATTGCTGCTGTGTCATGATGGACTTGGAATATGACCACGGGGCTTTGCACATCTTCACCAATCTCATATGTGAACATTTCTGCCCCAAAGAAGCCTTCCTGCCACCATCTCCACCCTTAGCACAGTCAGGACTGCCCACTAGGCTGCAGTCTTGGCCTGAGTTTTGATCTTGGTCATTTATTTATGGACTGAAAATCCAGAAAGGGTTTTGGATCTACAAGGTCTTGGTTTCTTGAGTTCTTGCCCTTTCTGAGCCATGTGGGTGCCAAAATCTGTAGGAAAACCTGTGCCAGTTGTCACTGGTTGGAGCAGGAAGACTTCACACCAATATTCCAATAAGCAAATTACGGGGAAAACAGAATGTTGGAAGAGTCTTGTCTACAGTTAAAACAGACTTTTAAATTCAATCTGAAATATCTGTCCTTCAGCTGTTGCCTCTTGACATTTATTCACTTCCTTAGGTGAATGGACTTTCTTTTAGGGAAGAACTTGTCCCCTCTGCAGGGAAAGCAGAGCCCACTGAGCGTCCCAGGCTTGCTGTGACATTCTGCAGGTTCCCAGTGGCACGTGGCAACTCAGCCCTGGCACACAGGGGTTAACAGGGCATTTGGTGGGCAGCTGGAAAACAAGCTGTGAAATGGAAGAAGGTCAAGCTCTTGGAGGAGGTTGCTCTGTTGCAGATGGTTTTAAATTATCACTCCCTCTGGAGGAGAGGGCCCAAGAAAACTGTAAAACCAGGGCTGGAAATGAAGCAAAGCATGATCAGGTTTGTGGGGTCAGTGAAACAGGAGTAGTTGTGGTTCTCCTGCAACTTGCTGGACCCCAAAGTCTGTCTAATCAGAAATTCCTCAGTTATTGAGACCCAACAGCTAAATATGACTGGAGACTGAATATCACTGGCACCTTTCTGTGGGGAGCAAATGCCTTGAAAGGGAGAACACATGGGAAGAGGAACAGCAGAAATCCCTGTGGCCTTGGATAGCTCAGGTCCTCTGGGATAACTCTGCTCCTGCTGCAGCTGAGGAGAGCTGAATTCAGGTTTCAGAAGAGGCAGGAAAATTCTTCCTGCGGGAGCATTCCTAGGGCTTACCCAAAGACTTTTGTGGCAATGGGGTTTATTACAGGTGCAGCATCCAGTCAGAACAGTCCCAAACGGCTGTCCTGGTCCAGCAGGACTGATGTCTGAGGGAGTGTCGTTGGGATGATCATTGTCCAAAGCAGATGAATGTGCTGTGGGTGTCCCAGACTGCTAGAAAACAGTGGCTGACACGAAGAGGATTTCCCAGCAGCAGTCCAGATTTCCCAGGCCCTTGTTGTCTTATTTTCTTGGCTTGTCAACTTTCATATTGCTTATATTTGACTTTGTAGTCGCTTCTACTTTCTACTTTTGTATCACTGCAAAGGTAACAGGGGATGTAGAACTGAAGGATCTTAGCCCATGCATCAGTTTGAGCAATTCCATTTTCCTCTGTTTACATGGTTTTCTCATGAACTGGGAAGGTTTAAACACTGTCACCAGCAACAATGGTTGTAAAGAAAGAAGGAATGAAGAAAATTACTCCAGAATTTAATTTTCACATTTATTTTAAAATTGTTTGTTGAAATGGTGATTCCCAGCTCTTCAAGGGAGAAGTTTTTGATACCTGGGTGAGAATCTTCTTTCTCAGACTGGTGCAAATGGTGCTCCTTGTGGTTCTTCTGTCTTGATGCAATCTAGCAGGAGTCTAAGCTGTGGCACCAGGGGTTTTCTGTGTGTTCCCCTCCCATTAGCCTCAGATTTTAAAATTATCATCTCATAGGAAACTAGAGGAAAGCCCTTTTCTGGTTCTGCCAGCCAAGACAGCTTGTGAACCACAGCCATCACAATTAAAACACTTCTCTTGCCACCTTCCTCTCCAGTTGGACATGAGATTCAATATGAATTAATTCACCCAATGCAAAGGAAAGCAATGGCTGTGGGCTCTCAGGCTGAAGTGAGTTAAAGCAGCCTCCAGGCCAATCAGGTTTTGTTGCCTGCAGGTCTAGCTGCTGGCAGTCCCAGACTGGCCATCTCTGTGAACATCAGCAACTAAGCAAAGGTCCCTCTGCTTTAGGGGAGCTTTCTGAGCAGAAGAAGGAAGGTTTACAAGTTGCAAGGGCAGACTGAAAGCAAAATATTTGGGGTCACAATGCACTGCACCTGTAGGGTAAACCTGTCCATGGAAGTCACAGATCCCAGAGTGCTTTGGGTTGGAACAGAACTTTAATACCATCTAAATCCAACTCCCTGCCAAGTGCAGGGAACCTTCCACTAGTGGAATACGTGGCCTTGTTTCTGCTCATGGGAAAGGGATCAGCCCGTGTCTGTGTTGGAAGGAAAGGAGAAAACTGAAGTGTGTCTTTTGGCTGTAGCTGTGAAGCTCTTCTAGAGCAACCGGATTTCTTTCAGGCCTCTTGGAATAGCACAGACTGAGGGACTCTTCTGCTGAGGGCCAAACCCAGGCACGGTTAACCCACACACAGATGCAATAATTCACTGGTTTTACTTCTCTGCTAAGGAATTGTGAGACCTTCTAAGGACTCGTGGCCTTTGAGACCCCATCTACTGGTGTGTCCTACACAACCTGGTGTACAGCCTGTCCTGTCCTTGGATCTGCACAATTGTTTGTCCTGCTTTGAGGCACAGGGTCTTGCATTGGAGATGCGGCGTGGCCTTGACTGATGGTCCCATCTGGCCAGGCTGGCCCTGGCCGTGGCCAGCCGTGCCGAGGGCGCCAGGGCACCACCCCTGGGCTGTGGGAGTGTGGGGCTATAATGGGCCCCCAGGACTGCTTCAGCTCAGTGTGGAGACACTGGGCAGCTGCTGAGCACTGCCTCACCTTCTGCCAGAGTGGAGAGGCGTGAGGGGGACAACAGTTTGCTGGGTTTTTTTGGCATTTAGCGACATTTACACCCGGCTGATAAGGGGGTTGTCTTCCTTCCCACAGGTCACTGATATCTGGGACCGGGGGACCCACTGGACAGCTATGAAAGCTCGGTGCTCTGAGTAAACAAAGGCACTGTGGGCCTGGAGATGCAGAAGTGACTTCTAGAGGATCATCTCAGAAGCTCAGCCTGTAGAGTGGTGAGTTTGGCCACGTCTGCTCTGTGTAGGGAAGATGCAGAAACAGGAGTGGGAAGTGACACCTTGGTTGTCACGGTGAATGTGGCTTTGTGTTGCAGTAGGTCTGGAAGTGGTTGTAAACGTTCTGGGAGCAGTGGGCCCCTGGAGTGTTTGGCTCCTGTAGGGTACACTGATTTCCCTGGGAAGATGCCAGGCTGTTGAAGATCTGCTGTCATTGTCCCTTGGAGCTGGCAGGGGACTTGTGGCACAGGTACACTGGGATTCCTAAGGGTTTTTATCCTGGACTCATCCGTTCTTGGGACAGTGAGTAGGGATATGTTATCCTTCCCTCCTGGCAGTGAGACTCTGTTGTGTTTGCTATGTGATACTTGCTGTAAATCTCTTGACTGTATCAAAGTCTTTTTCTGTCATGAAAACTCTATGTGAGTGTTGTGGACATGGAAAGGCACAGACTGAGCAGTTCTCATGCTGCCATCCCATCCCTGCTGCTCCAAAGGGACATGGATTTGCTGTCCTGCTTACTGGTGGGACTTAATGGCTTTTGCTCCCTTAGAAAATAGGAATGGGGTGTGTCTCCTCTTGGCCTTTGGTATCAGTGCCACTTCCATACATAAATGGCTACAGGGTTTGTGTGTCTGTGGATCCTGAGCAAGCACTTAGGTCGTGTTGGTAATCCCTGGGGCAGAGGAGAAGATCAGGTTGGGTATAGATTTACGAAACGGATAAGTCACACAAAATCTGATCCTTGGGCATTCCTCCCTGCTCTGCACAAGATCTCCATTCATCACTGGAGAGCTTGTGACGTTCCCCCTCTGTGACCTGCTCAGAAGTTTTCATAAAGTTTCCTTTTTGTAGTTCGTTGGCCTTCAGTTCTGTTGTTCTAACAATAGTATTTGAAATTTTCCTTTAAAATTCATCTGAAATGAGAAGACTCAAGCTCAAAAGATTAGTTCAAGTTAACAAAAAATCACAGAAGGCCAACTCAAAGATAAAAGAGGAGTTTAGGTGAAATATACTCATAGAATATATGAATATCTGGGGTAAAGCACAGCTAGAATTTGAGCACATAACAATTTGGTATTTTATTTACACATTTTCTGTGTCAGGACTGCCCTGATTTTCATTATTTACAAAGAGAAATTCAAAGAGAATTACAAAGAGAAAAGCTTTGTCAGGGGAGGGTTAGGCTGGCTGTCAGGAAAGGTTCTTCCTTCAGAGAGTGCTGGGCACTGCCCAGGCTCCCCAGGGAATGGGCACAGCCCTGAGGCTGCCAGAGCTCCAGGAGCTCTTGGACACTGCTCTCAGGGATGCGCAGGGTGGGATTGTTGGGGTGTCTGTGCAGGGCCTGGGGTTGGACTGGATGATCCTGTGGGTCCCTTCCAGCTCAGGATATTCTATGATATGTGCTCCTATGAAACAGAATGCTGCCTCTGTTGCTGATTAGTTTATTATTACTGGTTTTAGTCTGTGCTAATGGCTTTGTCCTCACTGTGTCTGTGCTTGTGCAAGGCCCGTGGCATATCCTGAGCCTCTGCACCCATCCCCTCCCCATGAACCACTCACCGATTGTCACTTCCCTTAAGGTTTGGCTAATTTTGCTCACCAGTCTGCCAGCAATTATGTCACATCTTGTCTGTGTATTGCACTGTCTGAAGCCCATAAACAACTCCCTGTGACACCCCCAATACTTATAAATCCTCTGACTCCCAAATGTTTTGCGTATTCACTCAGCTGATTTATGGCCCCAGCATGATGTCCAGTCAGGCTCACAGGGAGTGGCCTCTTGCCCTGTCTCATCCAGACAGATTGATGAACACACAGGTTGAAGGGCACCCTCCCACTCTGCCAGGCTTGTTGCTTTATTTTGGGACATTAAAAATGTTGTCAGTAGCCAAGGGCTTGCTCCAGCTCTGCACTGAAAGCTGTGCAAGTTTTGCCTCAGTCTCCAGTGGGGATGGTCCCGCAGCTGCAAAGCAGACAGACTTTTGCCTGCCATGAGGAATGGCCAACTGGATACCTGAACAAGGCTAATGCATGACAGGGATGTGTTCTGCAGAGGAGTGAGAGTGTTGAGCTGCTTCCAGTTGTGCTGGGGGTGTTGGTCAGCAGCATTCACCTGGGGAGGGGTGACTCCCTCTTGGAAGCATTTATTCCATTGAATAAATGATCTTCATGGGGACACCAATGTTTCAAGCACCTGTGAGTGAAGATATGAATTCCACTATGACAATTTTTGGTAGGCTTTTGCTGTCTCATTTTAAAAATTCTGTGATTTCTTTTCCTGGATTGAACTGGAGTCAAAACAAAACCATGATCATTCATGTAACAAGGGAGTAGAAATCTTAAAGTAAGAAGGGGTAGGGTTTAATGACACTGTACCAACCAGGGTATTATTTTCTGGTCCTTATTTAATACACAAGACACTGGAAAATGCAACATGGTTGGATTCATTACACTGAAAGAATGTTCCCTTACATCCAGCACTGTTATTTTAACTCTGCAATCAATGTGTGGCATTAAAATGCTTCCTTCTCATTCTCCAGAAGTCAGGAATTCACAGGAGCTTAAGGACTCATAGGAGCTTATTTTTAATCCAAGTGAATTGCTGAAATCTTTAAGACTCTGTAAACTCAGCAGTTCATACATAATGCACATAGTGTATGTTGCACACTGAGATGGAGCCTGTTATTCTCTGTGAAAATATTGTCAGTATTTGGAGGTTTTACGATGCTAGATTTGAATTTAGTCCTCTCTCAGCAGTTTCTATTTATGGTAACACATGTTCACTGTCAAACCAGGCTGAGAATGGGACTTTCTGACATGAAACATTTGGAGATGTAAGGAAAAGCTTTGGAGATGAATTTAGACCATGTTCCAGTTTCAGGGTAGCTGCTCCTCACCACTGCCCAGCGTGAAGGAAAGGAGACAGGAGAAGCAAAGAATAACTGCAAGTGTAGCATAAACAGAGCTTAGGGGAAAGCTGCTGCAAGCTGGTGTCAGGTCATTCTGTTTGGTGAGTGTTGTAAGATCAGGCATTCCAGCTCCACAAGTGGTGACATGTTTAGGAAGATACAAGAGGCAATAGGGGATTATGTTTGTTGTTAATACAGTTCAGTACTTTGGAGGACAAATTAAATCCATGAGAGGGTGATCAAGAGTCTCTCAAATTCTCAGCTATTCACTGTGCAATGCCCTGCCTGGGGCAGGACAGGGTGCCCTGGAATCAGCTTATTTTCAGTTCAGTTTTGTGTGTTTTCCTTCCCACAAGCTCTTCATTCCCTTCATTCCCAAATTCTAAGGCATCTCCCTGGGGATTACAGAAGTAACTGGATGATGTGCCAGACTAGCAGCACACAGATGCAATGCAAACCCCTTGTTGTGGTGGGAGCAGCAGAGGTTACCCAGATTAGGCCAGGAGGCGACAGGAGAGAGGGCTTGGCTGTGGCTCACACTGCCCTCTTCCATTTCCCAGTGCTGTTGTCTCAGTGCATTTCCCTTGATGCCAGGGAAGCTCACAGAGATGTCAATTATTGCTGAGATTTGTAGAGTGTGCAGGGCCCCAAAACAAGATGTGTGGTAAGGACAAAGTGGAGCCAGTGACTTTTTGTAGGGAGGTGTCTGTGGCAAAACACATTTTGGTTCAGAAGCTGACCCAGAGGTACTGTAAGTGACACTCTCTTTGGCCTGGCTATGGGATTTCCAGCACCAATTATTTTTGTTCACTAAGTTGTCTCTTACCTGTAGCTGAAAGTAATTCTCACCCAGATAATGTGGCTTGGAGTTGAATGTGTGACAAGGAGATGTTGGGGTCATTCCCCGTGTTTTCACCAGGTGCCAGGTTCCAGAGCTCAGCTGGATGGATGCCTGGTGTAGGTGTGCTCCCAAAATCCCTGTGCCTTTCAAAACTGATGGCAGTTGCATGTTTCTATGTCCTTCTGTTGACTGAAGGAGTGCAGAGGGTAAACAGAGACCCAGAACTAATGCCACAGGCAATCCAATCTAATTGCTCTTTCAGAGCTGCAGTAACTCTATAGTTCCTGAGCATCTCTCATATGACAAGGAATCTGCTTTCCCAGCTTGCTGCAAGGCAGGGATGTGTTACATTACACATTGTCCAATTTAAAATACAGGGAAAGAGACTCCTTTGGCAGAAGGTCCTCTGAGTAATCCATAATAATAATTCCTTAATGCCAAGCTCACACTTCACCATTCCTTTCTAAAGGCTTCTTGTCTGCTCTCAGGTCCGTTGCTAATTTAACCAAGCTAATTGAGATCAGGATGTACCTCTGCTCCAGGCCCCTGTTTAGACATCCATCTCTGTGGTTTTCCTCCCAGCAACTGCTCTTGCCATCCATCAGAACCCACCACATGATTGCCATGTGGTGAATGTTTGCCTGAAACACGAGAGGAGGTTCTTAGAGGAAAGCCAGGTGACACAGAGGGATGCTGCTGGATGTGTACATTTTCCATTCAGGCCTGCTAATCATCCTCATACCCAGGCTGATTGGCAGGTCTGTCTCTACTTGGCCACAAGGATGGGGCAAGTGAGGAAGGGCAAACTCTATCACTAAAGGAAGCAGTGTTAAGATCTGTGCTTTCCCTTCTGAAGTGTAAATAATGAAATTATTTGTCTTTTTCAAAGGAGAACTTGTAACCTATTTGTGCTGACCCCAGAAAGCTGAGCAAAGCATCATGAGCAGCCATCAGAAAGGTGAGAGAACAGATACAGCTCTGGGGAACCCCTGGGAATAACCCTACCTTGCTTCTCTAGCTTGGAGATGGCGGGGACTGACCCACCAGGTTCTGACTTGGCAGTGGGGCCATTCTCATGCCAGATTTTGTATTTGGAACAAGAACTGCTGCAAAGCTTTCCCTGTCCAAACCATCTCTGGAGCTGTGAGCGGAGGTGGTCCTGGATTAGGACTTTGATTGCAGAATTTCCCACTTGGACACAAATTTGGCAAAGCCACCACAAAATCCCAGACATTAATGTCTTGGGACACATTTACAGCTTGTGGCACTGGAATGGGTGGGACGTTTGTGGTCCAAGAGGAGCTGAGCAAGAGCAGTTACTGCTCTGCAGGAGGCAGTGCAGACTGAGACATTCTTTCTGAAGGACAAACATGTGAATGAATGTATTTTTTATTGCCTTTCTAGTAAAAATCTTCAAGAAGTCTTCTATCCCAGGAGTTGTTGTCACTCAGTTTGTGAACGATGTTCCACAAGGATGCAGTACACCTGACTTTGAGAAGAAACCACTCACTCTGACACTGCAGGAAGGTGAGACTCTTGATAAACAGGCTAAGCCACAGATCTGGAGGTTTGACTCCGTGTCCCACCTACATGAAGAAATTATCATGATTAAATCAAGTGAGTTTCTAAAGTGATTTGACATGACCACAAAAAAAGTGGTTTGTGGCCAAAGTCTTTGTTACACTGATGGAAATTCCATCAGTACTCACAAAGAGCTCCTAAATTGTCACTGTGTGTGTGCAAGACCAAAATCTTGCTCTTATGTGTACAGCAAATCATGTAAATTCTGCAGGAAGCTCTCACAGTAAGGATTTTGCAGCAAAAGATTAAGCAGACTGAAAACGTTGGATTTTTTTGGTTGGCTGGTTGGGTTTTTTGTTTGTTTGTTTGTTTTCCTGTTGAAATGACTTATACTCAGCACTAAAATCAAATGCTTTTCAAAGTAGGATACACTGACTGCAGGTGCTGTTTAGGCTATATCAGCCCTTTCCAGTGCCTAAAGGAACTCCAAGAGAACTGGAGACGGACTTGGGACAAGGGCCTGGAGGGACAGGACAAGGGGAATGGTTTCCCACTGCCAGAGGGCAGGGTTAGATGGGATATTGGGAAGAAATTCCTCCCTGTGAGGGTGGGGAGGCCCTGGCACAGGATGCCCAGAGAAGCTGTGGCTGCCCCATGCCTGGCAGTGTCCAAGGCCAGGTGGGATGGGGCTTGGGGCAGCCTGGGATAGTGGGAGGAGTCCCTGCCCATGGCAGGGGGTGGAATGAGATGGATTTTGAGATCCCTCCAACCCAGGCCATGCCATGGTTCTGGGATGAGTCTATAAGGCACAACCTCTTGCACGGAGCACAGAGTGAGCAGCTGGTGACCCCAGAACTGGAATCGAAGAAGAGCCTCCCAGAGGCCTTCTCCAGATTCCTTTTGTTTTTTCTTTCTTGTTAGTGTGGAGTAGCCTGAGAACATCGTGTAGCTCCTCTTCCCTGCCAGGACTGAACCAGCAGCATGGATTTCGGTGTTCCCCCCTCACCTGTATATTTCCAGGAGCCACTCAAGTTTTAGGAAGGAACAGAGTGGCCTCTAGTGGAACCTGTCCCTCTTCCTCCTCCTCCACCTGCACGTTTCAGGCACTAACCAAGGGCCTGGCTAAGTTTTCAGCTGTCTAAATCGTCACCTGTGTAAACTTTCCAAGTTACTTCGTTTTCAGCAGGTTCTTTGCAGTTCCCATACAAACTGTTTGTGCATTCAAGTTGGTCACTCTGTGTGGTAATTCTGTGTTTGTGCAGAGGCAACAGGAGGGCCTTTAATTCTATCATCTTCACCCCACTGTGTTCAGTGCATGGCTCAGCCTGTTCTCCTGGCTGAGTGGCCTGTGACAGATGGCAAGCATGGAAAAGTGCAGTCAAAGTGGCTAAAATGTAACACAGCAATAATCAACTGGAATCCGACTTTAATAAGAGATAGTAAGATAGTACTGCAATCTCAAAGGCTGAAAAAGGCCTTTTGGTAAGGATCTGTTGGCAGGAACTTGTTCCACCAAATAAGTTTGGTGGTGGAGACTGCAGAAGGATGTGAGAAATATTGCCAGTCTTTCCAGGGAGAATCTTTAACAGTGTTGGTCACATCACCTGAGGACCAAGAGTATGAAAAAAACAAGAGTGATCATTTCCACCCTGAGCTGTGTCCATGGATGACTCACTTCCATTTCTACTCCCACTCACCCACACGAGTCACTTCTCTGACTTGTTTCACAGTGTTCCCTGTGGTTTGGGAGACTTTTGGAAAAGAGTTTTGTACTGAGCAGTGGGAAAACTGTTGGAGATTTCTGTAGTGGGCTGCAGGGTACTCAGGTTCCTGGGGAGCAGGGATGAAGCAGAGGAACCCCCTTCTCTTCTTCCTCCCTTGTCTTATCAAACTGCAGAGCCTGGTAGGTTCAGAGAGCGAGGTGGTGCCAGTTAAAGATTGGAGAAGCAGTGGGATTTGAGAGAGAATATGTGTGATGAGGAGAGATTTGGACATTTCGTGGGTAAAAAGCAAGTCTGGGTTGAACTTGCTGTCGGGCTGCTGATTTCAGTGATGGTCAGAGATACAAGCAGCCATGTCTGGCAGGTTAACAGACATTTTAAAGACCTTTTATGCTTGAATACAGACAAAACCTGAATTATTGATGTGCAAAAGAAGATGTTATCGCTACTTTTGAAGAATGTTTCTGCATAAAATAACAGACATTACTCACTCTGGGGTTCACTCTTGATAAAATAAAGGGCCAGGCCTGAGAGTCCTCATGTTCAAGCCTGTCTTAAATAACCAAATTATTGCTTCTTTTCAAAGGTAAAAATGCTATTTTCAGAGCTGTGGTCAAGGGTGTCCCAGCCCCTGAGGTAAAATGGTCACGTACACGGAAAGGAATTGATGATCCTGCCAAATATGAAACATCCTTCAATAGTTCTACAAATGAATTCATTCTGCAGGTAAAGACCAAATATTTCAGAAAGAACTTGTGGAGCTGAGAGAAATGGACAGGAAAAACCTGCAGTGGGATGAGGGGAAGCAGAAGGGCAGCTCTGATCTCTGCTCTCTGTGAGCAGGTGCAGGACCCAGGGAAGTGCTGGAGCTGTATCAGGGCAGGTTTAGGTTGAATATCAGGGAAGGGTTCTTTACCAAGAGGGTGCTGGGCACTGCCCAGGCTCCCCAGAGAATGGGCACAGCCCCAAGGCTGCTGGAGCTCCTGGAGCTTTTGGACACTGCTCTCAGGGGTGCACAGGGTGGGATTGTTGGCAGTGTCCTATCCAGGAGTTGGCCTTGATGATCCTGGGGGTCACTTCAAACTCAAGATATTCCATGATTCTACACAGCCCCAGCTCTGAGATAACACAAAGATAAGCAAACAAAGCTTTTTAGAGCCCTTCTGGGAACAGAAGTAGGCTCTGAGGTGCCACTGAGTAGCTGCTTTATGAGAAGCTGGAGATGAACTGAACCCCAGCCCTTTCTGTGAGCAGTTTCTGTGCTCTTCCTTTAAGATCAAGAACCTGGTTCTGGATGACAGTGATTTGTATCGCTGCTGTGCTGTCAATGCCTATGGAGAGGCCTCATGCTCTGCTGGCCTCAGGATCATCCAAGGTAGGACTGGCAGCTCTGGGCTCCACAGGCCCCATGGTCCCAGGCAGTGGCTTTGGTGTTCCCTGGACTGGGTGTCCAGGACATTGTCTGGGTATTCTTGGTGTGAAGGTCTGGTATTCTCCTCCTTGAGAGGACTGGAGATCTTTTGGTGGCTCCCTGACATGGTGAGTTTTAAGGCAAGGGGGAAGGAAGTGGAATTGTGCTCACAGAACTGTCCATAATCAGACACCCTGGATTTAGTGCTGAACTGCATAATTCCTTTCTTTATGTTGAACAAATCAGTCCTTTGGGAGGGATCCATCCTTCTGCAGCTGTCTCTGGACCTCATTCCTATAGTCCTATAGTTATAGTCAGTGCAGAAAAATGGGCACTTTGTGGGTCAGCTATAACTGATATTCTTGGAATATTATTGGAAGTGTCCATGTCACCTCTGTGCCTATCAAATAAGTTTAGGAGGCACCTATCTGTAATTACCATTTCCACCTTGGCTCCCCATCTCTAAAACAAGATATTGATATTTCCTCCTGTTGCTTAGACCATAATGGGCAAATATGTTCTCCTTCTCTGTGTGGAGTCTCCAGCAAGCACAGAGCCAATGACAATAGAAATATCATCTTTATAGATGAAGATTACTGGGACCAAATGTCAGATTGACAAGGAAATCCGAACTGGGATTCCCTCTTGCACTGGTAAAAGATACAGTGGTGTCATGACTCATTGGTTCACTGCTGTTAACCTCATCTTGTTCATCCTATGGCTTGTTTTCCTTCTTTTTTCTCTTGTAAATTATCAGTTGGCTTTAAGAGGAAGGCGAAATATGTTCCTGTCCACGCTGCTGATGGTGAGTTAAAGATCTATATGTGTATTATATTATTAGGGGGCAGAATGAATAATACTCTGTCTGCCACACTATTGCTACACCAAACTTGTAAAGACTGGAGTAAGAGGAGGATTGAGCCTGTAATGTTCTGTCACCTATGTCTGCTTGCTCTTTACCTTTTGCTAAAGTGATGATTTTAGACAAAGTTTTGGGCTGTTCTAATTAATGATTGTTGAATCATTAGGAAAGGAGAAAGGGATTTGGGGATGTCAAAGACATCTGGATCAAACCTGTTAACATGGCTGGAAAGAGTGGGTCTCTAGACGGAAGCTCCTTAGGGACAGATGAACTTCACTGGCACTCAAAGGATGAGCATGGCAGTGGGAACTGACTAAGTTTCATGACATTTTTTTTGTAAAGTGTGAAAAAAACACCAGAGGAAAAGAGCTCAGCAGAATGACCTGTTGTCAGTGGCTATTCTGCATTATCTTCTTTGGGGGGATGTATTTCACAGTGTTGGGTATGTGACTGTTTGTTGTTTCCCCCACTGTTGTAACAGAGCTCAAGAAGACACTCCTGGACTCCAAGAAGTTGCTGAGGAAGAGGTAAGACTCTGGAGTGAGGACCATGCTCTCACTTCTGGATGTTTCTTGGTGCTAGGGCACAGCTCCAGAGACCTTCAGGGCAACCCTTCTTGTGTCCAAAGCTGTGGTGAGACTTCTTACAGAGAGACAGGCCAGAAGAGCTTGGCACTGCCCATGGGGCTGAGTTAAACACAAGGTTCCAGCCTCATTCTGAGGGGTATTGCCTCTGCACCACGAGGTTCTGACTGGGATGCTCTGTTTCTCTGCTTCCCTGTGGTTAGCTCATGAGGAGCTTCTTGTCCAAAGGACAACTCTTGGTGCACTTATGGCTTTGTCTGCCCAGGGGCTGAGCCCTGGCTCCCAACCCAGCTGCACTGCCATGTGCACAGGGCAGAATCTTTCCCTTCCCAGGTGGGAAGCTCTAAGGATTGCCTACTGATCATGATCTCTGTGCAGAATCCTGAACTGTGCTAGGTAATTACCTGGCCTGGGCCAAACTCTGACAGAGGCCTTCTCCCTAGCATCTTCTAATTTGTAGCACAGATGCAGAAAACCTGCTCTGGAAGAGTCCCAGTCTTTTCTGCCTGCACCTACAGGGCCAAGTGAACTACAGGAATGATGGAGAGAGATGAAACAGAATTAGGGATAGAAAAACAGGACATCATTTTGTCTGTAAAAACGTCTGAATGCTTGTCCCCCTGGTTCTCAGGGCTGCAGCTCCAAAACCAAAGCCCGTGGACAAAGAAGCTGTATGGCAGCTGTTGCTGCATGCAGATAAGAAAGATTATGAGAAAATCTGTATGAAATACGGAATTGTTGACTTCCGCGGGATGCTGAGGAAGCTGCAGGAGATGAGGAAGGACACAGAGAGTGAACAAGACAAGGTAAAATAAACTGAAACCACTCATTTTTAACAAACTGCATCTTCTGAAAACAGGCTAAAGCTTCCTGAGATGAAGATTTTGTTGTGTGACAGTGATTTATGGCAATATTTAAAGAAATTCCAATTCTTTACTCATGCAGGTGAAAATGCTGATGAATTTTTTTGTAGCTCACTTCAGAGATTTTAGGAGATAATGACCACAGGGGTATTCATTTGTCTCTGATAAGAATTTGGACCCCAAATTACAAGTTATATGTCCAAGAATAAAAATTGGCCTTCACATACAGGGGCATGCAGAGACCTGGATGGGCAGTGTGGGAGTGACCAGGAGGCAACACATAAAAAATAATTTACATACAGGAGGAAACCGTGGCAACTTACAGATACTGCAACTTACTGTACCAGAATTGTGATTTACAGATACTTCTACTACATAATGTTAGAGGTAGCCCTTTAAAGTAGATTTCACATTAATTCAACAGCTTAAGAACTTCTGTCATGGCAGCTTTATCATTTACTATGTTCTTTAATATTTCTTTGCAGTTAATTCATAGTCTCAAAAACTTTCAACACATCAAAGTCAACAAGGAGGGAAATGCTACGTTCAGCCTGGAGATGGAACTGAAAAACAGCAACAGCAACGTTTACCTGCTCAAGGTGAGAGGGATGAGTTGGGCAGCAGGAGCTCTGAACAGTCCCTCAAGTGTTCTACAGAAAAGGCTTCATCTACTAGGCAGTGCCTGAGAGCAAATAAAGGCCTTGAAGTTGTCTGTCTTTTGCAGATCCCTGCCTGGTTAGGGAGCAGTGTGGGTGTGGAGTGATCTTTGGTGGTGAATATCCCTGGGGATTTGTAGATCCAAGTCAGTTACAGACATCCTGTCAGTTACAGACATCCTTGTGTCTTCAGGAAATTCATAGAACAGTCTGAGTTGGAAGGGACCTTTTAAAGGTCAAGGGACCTTAACACTCATCCCATTCCAACCCCCTGCCCTGGGCAGGGACACTTTCCACTATCCCAGTTTGCTCCAAGCCCTATCCAACCTGGCCTTGGACACTGCCAGGGATCCAGAGGCAGCCACAGCTTCCCTGGGCAACCTGTGCCAGGGCCTCCCCACCCTCATAGGATAAAGCTACTTTCTTATATCTAACCTGACCCTCAGTCAGTTCAACACCGTCATCCCAACATGTTCTTCAGGCTGCAGAAATTCTGCAGTTTCATATAAATACCACTATTCTCAAGAGTGGTATAGCATTGTAACTCCCTCTGTGAAAGAAGATCTCAGAGATCTAAGCCAAGAAATTGCTTTGTAGCTGCAATAACTGTGTATTAATTAAGCTTCAGACCTTTATGTTGGTAGCCAAGGGCTGCTGTTTTGCTGAGTTTCAGAGCCTGGTGCCCTGCTCTGTGCAGGATTCACTGCCCAGACAGTGCCTGTATGCTGCAAAGAGCCCTGGGCAGTGTGAGGTTACTCATTTATATCAACAAGGGGATTGTAGCACCAACCTGTCCTGATTAGTTTGAGGACACTCCTCCCCTCCCCAGGACGGCGAGCGGCTCCGGTACGGGACAGGGGACGAGTACAGGAAGCACTGCCTGAGGAGAGTTGGGAGAAGGTACTACTTCACTGTCAATGATGTGCAGCCAGAGGATGCAGGGGTGTACCAGGTCAGGGTGGAGGATGTCCCTGTCTTCTCAACTGAACTGGATGCTCAAGGTAAGGAATTCGTCTAGATGGATGTGATGTGCAACTGTGACAAAAAGTTTTTTTTTTTTTTTTTGCTGGTAAATTGTGTCTAGGACAGTAACTCCTGACCACCAGGAGTGGTTTTGTGTTGCCCAGTAAGGCCTCCTTGTCTGGCACAGGTGAAAAAGAGCAGGAGGGTGATTATGTGCTTTAGGCACTGCATTTGCAGTCCAAGGGAGCAGGCCTAGGCTCGAGTACCATTCTGGCTGTGGGTGACAGTGAGCACACTCCTTAACCTACCCCATATTAGAGTTTGCTCCTGTAAGCTCAGAATAATAACAACAAACTCAATCCAAGTATCATGCTGCAGGAACACATCAACGACTACAAACTGCCAGCACATCAGCGTTGTGGGGTACAAATATCTCAGAAGATAATAAAGACAAAAGTCTACTTTTCTGCTTTTCTGCAGAACCGGGCACAGAAGCCCATCTCAATTTTTCCTTTTTCTCAGTAACACAATGCTTAGAGGCACCACAGCTTCCTATTCTTTCCTCCCTCAGCTGTAACAGCTTTCCTTGGAGCACAGAACCAGCTGTTTCCTTCCCATAGCTTTTGGTCTCCCCTGCAGCCATCCCGGTGCGCTTCCAGCAGCCGCTCTCCGATGTGCGCTGTGCCGAGGCCGGCGACGCCGAGTTCCAGTGTGTGCTGTGCACGCCCTGCCACGAGCCCCTGTGGCTGCACAAAAGCCACCCCCTCCAGGCCAGTGACAAGCACCAGATCTCTGTGACACCTGACGGCCTGACCCACAAGCTGATTGTCAGGAACGTGGTGCCCTCAGACAGCGGCCTGTACACGCTCGACGCGGGACAGGGCTCCTCCAGCGCCTGGCTCCTTGTGGAGTGTGAGTGGTTGGCAGTGGGTCGTTCCCATGATGTGTTGGCACAAAACATTCCTCTCACTGCCTGATGGCTCAGAGTGATGTTCTGCTGGGAAATGAATTGCTGAGCCTCTAATTCCCAAATTATGGCTGAAAAAACTGGGGGTGTTCAGAGTGGAGAAGACAGGACTCCAGGGAGACCTTGGAGTCCTTTCCAGTGCTTAAAGGGGCTCCAAGAGAGCTGGAGAGGGACTGTGGACAAGGGCCTGGAAGGATAAGACAGAGGGCAGGATTAGATGGGATATTGGGAAGGAATTCTTGGCTGTGAGGGAGGTTAGGCCCTGGCACAGGTTGCCCAGAGAAGCTTTGGTTGCCCCTGGATTCCTTGAAGTGTCCAAGGCCAGATTGAATGGGGCTTGGAGCAACCTGGGATAGTGGAAGGAGTCCCTGCCCATGGCAGGGGGTGGAATGAGATGAGTCTTAAGGTCCCTTCCAATCCAAACCATTTTATGATTTCATGATTCTAAATTTTCTTTGGAAAAATGAAGGTCTATTTAGACCCTCTTTCTTCTTCAAATGAGACCAACTTTCCTCCCTTTCTTCAGTCCTGAAAAATCCTATTGGCTTGTTTGCTCTACAGCTATGATGAAATAGCACCTTCTCCATCAGTTATTGAAAAATGCTCCGTATCTCCCCATGTGTTTTTGAGGAAGCTGTCCCAGCCATCACAGTGCAGCAGGCAGGGTCTCAGGGAGCTCTTGATACTCTCAGTTCTACACTAGCAATGCCATTCTTCTTTCTAGATAATATTTTTCATTCCTAATTAGAGTTAAACATGCTGGAAGGAGCTCAGAGGAAGCTGGGAAGGTGGGAGTACTCAGTGCAGGCCCACTGACAGTCACCTGGTTCATATTTGTTTGCTTATGAAAGGTGGTTTCTTTGGTTCCCTTTGACTTTGGCTATCCTTTGGGATCTTCCTACTGCAGCAGGAGGAGTCTCTCTCACAAAGGCCTCTCCAAAGCAATGTAGGTTTCTGAAACAAAGAAACTGCCTGTGTATTTAAGTAAGCTGTGAGCTCTGGTCAATTATATCCAACTTGGAAACCAAAGCAGTGAGTGACCTGCTCTCAGAACAGGCTGAATTTCAGACTAATCCAAAGCTATTCATAGATCTGGAAGCTTTAGTCCTCAAGTTGGGCATCCCTAAACCAGCTTTTATTTAGATGTGCAAGCTGCCTCCAGAGCAGTGAAATCCCAGTACCAGGGTGAGAACTGATGGCTCCTCTGTGCATGGAATATTCTGTAACTCCTCCATAGCTGGAGGGTGAAGGCAGATGGAATTAATGAATCCCACATACAATCTAAGCCCTTCTAAACCAGACCTACCATGCTAGAAGTTTATTTTTCTCTTATTTTTTGTTTGTTTGTTTGTTATAATGAGCATGTTTCCATTAAAAAACAATGCATTTTAACTAAAAGTAATTGTCTTTAATTAACATTTCATTGTCTGAATGTGGTATTGAAAAATTCGGGATTTGAAATTATTTTAAATTTGTTTAAATGTATTATATGTGTGTGTCATAAAATGAAATTCAAAAAGTCCTAACACATTTTCTTTGGTTGTTGATGTAGTGCATGACCTACTGATTTTCTGATATTTTGTTCCTCTCTTTTTCTGTAAATTGTAAATCTGCTGTTATGAAACAATGCAACTTCAGATGCCAAAGGAAGGGGACAGGATGAAGGAAAAAAGATTGAAAGGGAGACATCTGAGTGGCTGAAAGAAACAATGGCAGACAATGAAAGGGCAAGGAAGCTTCGGCGCCAAGAACAAGCTGGTGATGAAGATCATCCTTCCTTTTCCACATCTGGTGTGGAGAAAAGTGGCTGGAACCGAACAGGTCAAGGCAGGAGCCAAAGCAGGGGCCAAGGACACTCCATTGATTCTAAGGATGAAAGCCAAAGATTTTTGGGAAAAGAAGGGCTTTGCAAAATCCAGATAAGTGGAGAGATGGGGTCTGAGCAGTTTTCTGGAGCAGCTCTAGATGGAGACTCAACAGCCAGTGATGGCAGCATCTTTGGACTAAAAGGCTTAGGAGGCAGAAATGGGTTAAGGGCTGTCCATGGCATGGACTCTGTGTCAGGCAGAGCAGGTCCTGGTGGTGCAGTAGGAGGGGAAGGTGAATGGAATTCTGTGGATAGCAGAAGTGAGGGTGTGCTGGGTGCTGTTAACATTGACATAGATGATGGAGAAGGTTTGGGCTCTCAGCATGACAAGGATGGGAATTTAGGTGATGCCAGTTACAGAGCTGGTTTTGGGGGTGCTGGGAGGTTGGGTGGTGGAAGTTCTGTGCCAGATGGGCTTGATCCTGATTCAGCTGGAGTGGGAAGCAGTGTGGGTGATCTGTTCAGCAGGACTGGTTCAGGAACTGTAGCTGGGCAGAATGCTGCAGGTGTTGGAATGGCAGGAGGAATGAGGTCCCACCATGGCAAGGATGGGGGGATATGGGTGGGTGATATGAATGGAGCAGGTATAAACAGAGAGGGACAAACAGGGATTCCCTATGGCAAGGATGGCCTGACATCTCATGCCAGTGGTCAGTTAGGGCAGGCAGGAAGGTCTGGCTCACTGTATGGGCCAAGAGGCCTTCCAGGTGGAGATGGGGCTATACCTGGTGCAGGTGTCAATTCCACAGGAAAAATGGAGGCTTTGTATCGTCCAGATGGTCAGGCACTAGGAGCAGGTGTTGGTGGTGCTGGTGGGGCTGGTGTAGGGGGACTTGGAGTTCCCTACGGGAAGGATGGTCTTCCTATTGGAGCAGGTGTTGGTAGGACTGGTGGTGCAGGGGGACTTGGAGCTCCATATGGGAAAGATGGTCTCCCAGCTGGGGCTGGTGGTGTTGGTGCAGGAGGACTTGGAGAGGCTTTGTATGGTGCAGATAGTCAGCCACTCAGAGCAGGTGGTGCTGCTGCTGCTGGTGCAGGGGGATTTGGAGCTCCTTATGGAAAGGATGGTCTCCCAGTTGGAGCAGGTGTTGGTGGGGCTGGTGCAGATGGTGTAGGGGGATTTGGATCTCTGTATGGAAAGGATGGTCTCCCAGCTGGGGTTGGTTTTGGTGGTGCTGGTGCACTGGCACTTGGGAATGCATGTGGAAAAGATGGTCTCCCTGCTGGATCAGGAGTTGGTAGAGCTGCAGGTGGTGGTTTTGGAGGTGCTGGATCTTCTTATGGAAAGGATGGTTTCCCAGCTGCAGCAGGTGCTGGTGGGACTGGTGCAGGGGGATTTGGGGAAGCTTTGTATGATGATCAGCCACTTGGAGCAGGTGTTGGTGGTACTGCTGGTTCAGCAGGATTTGGATCTTCATATGCAAAGAATGGTCTCCCAGTTGGAGCAGGTGTTGGTGATGGTGCAGGTGCTGGTGCAGGGGAACTTGGATCTCCCTATGGGATGGATGGTCTCCTAGCTGGAGCCGGTGCTGGTGGAGCTGGTGCAGGGGGATTTGGGTCTCCATATGGGAAAGATGGTCTCCCAGCTGGGGCTGGTGGTGTTGGTGCAGGAGGACTTGGAAAGGCTTTGTATGGTGCAGATGGTCAGCCACTTGGAGCAGGTGCTGCTGCTGCTGCTGGTGCAGGGGGATTTGGAGCTCCCCGTGGAAAGGATGGTCTCCCAGCTGGAGCCGGTGTTGGTGGGTCTGGTGGTACAGGGGAACTTGGATCTCCCTATGGGATGGATGGTCTCCCAGCTGGAGCAGGTGTTGGTGGGGCTGGTGCAGGATCTCCATATGGAAAGGATGGTCTCCCAGCTGGGGCTGGTGGTGTTGGTGCAGGAGGACTTGGAGAACCTTTGTACAGTCCAGACAGTCAGCCACTTGGAGCAGGTGGTGCTGCTGCTGGCTCTGTGAGTGCAGGGGGAGTTGGAGCTCCCTATGGAAAGGATGGTCTCCCAGTTGGGGCTGGTGGTGCAGGGGGAGTTGGAGCTCCCGATGGAAAGGATGGTCTCGCAGGTGGGGCTGGGGGTGGT
>VZTR01015531.1:46503-111316 GCA_013400775.1 Chaetops frenatus
ACTCTATGGTCAGCCGGTGGGAGCAGGTGTTGGTGGTGCAGGGGGAGTTGGGGGTCCCTATGGGAAGGATGGTTTCCCAGTTGGGGCTGTGGCAGGAGCTGCTCATTTTCCTCTTGGAAGTGAGGAGGCAATGGTATCTGGCTGTGGCTGGGGTGCCACACTGAGCAGAGCTCCCGGAGATACAGGTGGGGCAGGAGGAGAGGGCTTTTCTGGGGAAGTCTCTTCACGGTGGGGTGCAGGGTCTCCCTATGGCAAGGACAGACAGTCAGCTGTAGCCATGGCTGGTGCAGGTGGGGTTGGGAGGTTGGGCGGGGATGACTGGGATTCAGTCCTTGGTAAAGGAGATGTGGGAGGTGCTGGTGGACCTGGTGGTGAATTTGGGCTGGATGCATATCTTGGCCGATCTATGGGAGTTGAAACTAGAAAGGGCACTGCCAGTGATGTCAGAGGGCCAGAGAACAAAGGTTCAGCCAGTGACAGAGGGTCCCTGTCAGGTCCAGGAGGAGCCAGGGAAGAAGGCAGAGATTTCAGACAGTTGGTCTCCCTTTCTGGCACAAATTCTGCCTTTGGAGGGGCAGGGAGTAAATCCCATGACAGATCTGTTGATGGGAGTAGTTCACGTGGGTTTGGTCAACATCCACTGAGTTATGGCCAGATGTCAGGTCCTTTTGGTGAACCTCCTTCAGCAAACCAGAGAAACCAGGAAGCTGACCTGGATCTTAAAGCAAATGATTCCCTGAACAGCACAGAAAGCACAGGACAAAAGAGACGGAGTGTCCTGGATGATCTCAAAGGTACGTGGTTAACTGGTGACTCCTGGTCTTTGCATTTTGATACTCGCATTCCTAATCCTGCAAAGAAATGGGATGTTATGGTTTCTATAAACACAACTCTGTGTTAGAAATTTGGTTGTCCCATGATCTGTTCCTAATTCTTCCACTGATTGGCAGTTTGTCTTACACAATTTGCTCTGATCAGACTGCCTTAAAGGTCTAAATTATTTTCTTTGTCTAAATAACCTAAACCAGGTCTCATCTCTTCCTTTGTGTTTCACATCTCATGAACAGACCAGTTGAAAAAAATACCAGTTCCCATAAACTTTCAAGGAATATGATCATGTTTCATTGATACTGTTCCAATTCAAAACTGAAGATTTCACTTTATTTTTCAAACACCTACTGCAAAGAACTGTGTTTTTCCAAGTTCTGGGAACAATTCTGTGCCTGCTTATATGGTATTATGTATATGGTATTATAAAGAGCTCCTTTCTCTTGTAACATCAGGAATAATAATAGAGTAAGAGGGGAGTAAGGTGTTTGCAGCCAGTTGAGTAGGACCTGTGGCTCCACCAGCAAGATGATGATGTGAAAATTGTAGGAATGAGAAATTTCAGGTGTATAATCAGGGGAGAATATTCACCTAATGGGATTGCTCACAAATTAAGAATTATAATTTCTAGACCGTAAATATAAATAAGGAAGTAAAATCATCAAAATTGGAGTTTAAGGGGAAGGAGTGGGGTATTTATTAGAGAGTACATGATGATGTTAAGGGAGAAGAACTTGGGAAGGGAAAGAGGAATACAGGGGTGGAGAGCAGTGCGTGTGGGGCTGCTTAGGAGGATGTGTTGGGCAGCCCCGCGTGTGGTCAGTGCAGAGGGAGCGGAGGGTGAAGCCATGTATCCACACCCTGGAGCAGTCTGTTTTTTCCACTGGCTGTAGAGGGTGCCAAGACAATTAGCATAGACAAACCAGCAAATCTGCAGCTGGATAATGTGATTTGTGATGAGTCCATTGCCCATGAGGTGGATGTTGGGATATAGTTGGTGTTGGGATGGCTGCGCATCCCTCAGGGCACTGAGTGTACCCAGCTGCCCCACAGCAAGGTGGCACAAAAGCCTCTCCTGACCAGAGGATGTATTTCTTTTAAAAGCTCTTTTCCCCTCACATGCACGTGCATTTCCAGCTCTAGATGTCTCTCTGTAACACAGACTTAGCTTCTTTCCCTTGCATTGTGCCTGTTCAGTCCCGCGCTGTTACCTCAACAAGCAGCTGGCAACTGTGCGAGTGCTGAAGGGAGACCCAGCAGAGCTGTCCTGCACTGTCAGCAAGGACAATGTGACAGGAACCTGGTTTAAGGATGGCCTAAAGGTGGGTTCCTTGAGCTTGCTGTTGGCTTCGGGTAGCAATGCTCTGCTCTCTGGCTCTATTTCCTAAGGGTGATGTCGAGGTGTCCTTCCCCCTGACAGTCACCTGCAGTCTGAGTGGGGCCCTGGAAGGGTTCGCAGAATCCCAGAATCCCAGAGTGGTTTGGGTTGGAAGGGACCTTAAAGATCATCCAGTCCGACCCTGTGCCCTGGGCAGGGACGCCTTTCACTGGACCCAAACCCCATCCAACCTGGCCCTGTCCAACCTGACCTTGGACTCTTCCAGGGATGGGGCAGCCACAGCTTCTCTGGACAAGAGAAAACAAGAATATTGTCATTAAACATGCATGACATTCATAAGTCTTTCCAACTGCATTTCAAAATTGTACTCTGTCCAGTTTCAGTTTGGATTGCATTTTTTCCCTTTTGTTTTTTAAAGATGTGTCTCTGTCCGTTACTTTGTAGTTAACAAGCATGGATGGAGTCATCTTTGAAAAGAAAGGTCTTGTTCACAAACTGATCATTAACAAAGCTGAAGATATTCATGCTGGGAAATACAGGTTTGAAGGTGGAGATGTAAAAACTGAAGCTTCAATTTTTGTTGAAGGTGAGTCTACTCAACCACCAAGGCAGCGTGAGATGGGCTTTAAATGTAATATATTTACTCAAAGACATGTCATTGGTCATTAAGATAACTTTATTATAAAGAATTACAGTATAAATGGGAAACATTTTTTGTACAGGTTGGTTCACTTTGCATTTGCAGTTTTAATTAGGGAAACTTCTGGTAGCAACTCAAAGAGTTTGGGGTGTACAAAACACTTTATCAGAGCAGATCCTTCATTCTTGTGTTCAGTGAGTTACCTAGGAGAAATTTTCTCTAGTGAAAGGACAGTGTGATACCACAAAACCTTGTGATAATTATCCTGTAGCAAAGTACCAGTAAAGGTGCAAGTCCAAGTGTTGTTAGCTTCTAAGCATTGCTGGTAGCACCATGAGGAGATCCCTTCCCTCCAAGGTGAGCGTTATCCTCCTTGGACTGTGGTTTTTAATGACCTTGTATCACCTGCTTAGATCCTCCCCAGGTGGACAAAGTCCTCCTCAAGAACTTGACCAGTGTCCCCACAGTGGCCAAGGCTGGGGAGGGGGTGAAGCTGCGGATCCCATTTGAAGGCCGGGGGCCCATCAGGGCCACGTGGCTGAAGGACAGGATGGAGATGGGGGATGACACCAGGATCCGTGTGGACAAGACTGACACCTGCACCACACTGTCCATCTCCAGCTGCGACAGGAGGGACTGTGGGGATTACAAAGTCAGGCTCAAGAATGACAGTGGTGTCCTGGAGATCAACCTGAAGCTCTTGGTGATAGGTAAGATCCTGTAACATCCACTGTGGCTTTCACTGTAAAGCTCAGGCAAGGAATCCATTGACACTGGTGACAACCTTATTTGGAGTGATTGGGTATTCCAAGAGGAACAAGACTCTGTGTATTGCCCCAAAATCAGGGTACAAGGGAAGATTGCTGAACATGCTTCTTGCCCTTTAGTACAAGGGAACACAAACCTAGTTTGGTTTTTCATGGCCTAAGCAGTTGAGTTTTGAATGTTCAGACACTGTGGGAGATGTGACTGTACACAACATGCAAATCTGAAATAAGATATCAGCCCTCTCATAAATATCTGGGCTCCTTTGGGAGACCAGAAATGAAGTTTTGCCTGTATTAGCAAGCTTAACTGGTGCAATGCTTATGAGAACAGTTGACAGATGGAGAGCAAGGGCCTAGCTTTCCATCTGTCCCATCAAAAGTTAGAACAGTACAAGTTTGGAAGAGGCAATTCATGTGCCCAGCTCATCCTACAACTGTGCCCGCAATTCATCAGGAATAGTTTCCCAGCTGGTGAGCAAGGGACAGGATCTGCTCCAAACCACAGCCAGCTGTGTCTCTGTTTGTGTTCCCAGACAAGCCACAGCCCCCAGCAGGACCCATCAAAATTGTAGAAAGCTCTGTCAACAACATCACAATCCAGTGGAAGCCCCCAAAGGATGATGGGGGCAAACCAGTGCAAAGGTACCTTGTGGAGAGGCAGCAGGTGGGCAGGAATGACTGGGAGACTTTGGGAGAAACCCCCAGGAGCTGCACCAGCTTCACCACAAGCAAAGTGGAAGAAGAGATGAGCTACTACTTCAGGGTGAGGGCCACGAATGCCGAGGGAACGAGCGATGCGCTGGAGTCAGGGGAAGTGAAGGCTGCTGGTAAAGGTGAGGAGAACTTCTTATAATTCAAAATTAAAATTGGGAAATTCATTATCAGAGCTGACATCAAAGGAAACTGCATTGTGGATGTTGCTACAGATCTCAGCTTCAGTCTTCACACAAAGCTGTGGAGGTTAACCAGCAGGAGCAGCAGTTTGTGTGTAGGCTCTGCTGATGCTGAGTGAAATGTAATTATTCCTTGGTCATGCTCCATTCTGGATTGTAAAGGAAGTTTCATGGGGAAAATGCAAAATGCATCAAGATCAAAGGAAATTTTTTCAGTGTGGCTGCAAAAGGAACATGTGAGGCCTTTTCTTAACTCCACAGGCAAAGGAGTGTCTCTGTATGTGCAGCACTTCTCAGCACGATCACTCCATTCCTCTGATTTCAAAACAACTGAATATTGTCTTTGTCCTTCAAGGAGTTTAAATACTAGAACAGGTTTGCCATGAGCACAAATGCAGTACTAGAGAGAGCAGTGTTCAGTTCTAATTATCTTCTTTCTCCCTTCTCATTCCCATGATTCTGTGTCTTGAACACTTTAGTAGATAGCAAAGAAAAACCATTTTGTTATTAGTTCCTGTTGTTGAAAGCAAGAATGATGCTGACTGTTCATGTCATGTAGAAATGACACACCCCACAGACAGAACTGTCAGTCCTGATGACAGGTCTTTTGTGAAATCCAAACTCAGGAACAGAGTCCATGCTGGATCCAGTTTGTGTGGGGAACAGGATCCACAGCTTCAAGTCTCAGCCAGGTTTTCAAAGCACATGCATAGGAATACCTGGAGGAATCCGGAAGAAGAAATTATACACAACATCATTTTATCTTGCAATAAAAACATACCTGCTAATAATGAAGCCTTAATCTCTTTGTAGCTTCCCCTGGTGCCCCAGATCCCCCCGAGATCATCAGTGCCAGCAGGGACACCATCACCATATCCTGGAAAGCTCCTTGTAACACCGGTACTTCCCAAATTATGGGATACATTGTTCAGAAACGCAAGAAGGGCACTGTGACCTGGCTGCCAGTCACCAATGTGCCTGTCAAAGGTGGGTATTCTGACTTCTGGAACAGCCTGCTAGATTTGAAAAGGCAAAAATGTCAGCTGGGTTTAGGAGCTGCTTAGCATCTTGCCCCTTTCATGTCAAGGTGGTGATGGGTCACAGGTTGGACTGGATGACCTTGGAGGTCTTTTCCAACTAAATGATTCTGGGATTCTGTAATTCAAGCTTTGTTTGATTTTGAAAGGAATACAGTGAATACATCCCAGAAGTCCACATGAACTTGGCTAGGGAATGGCAGGGGAATCAGTGACAGCTTTTATGGATCCTGAAAGTTTTCAGTCCATAATTCTGCCTGGAGTAAGGCACAACTTTGTTGTGTCACCTTTCCTGATGGGGAACAGATGTCCTGAGGCAACACACTCCTCTCCTCTCTGCAGACAAGAAGCTGAAGGTGACCAGCCTCAGGAAGGGTGTGCATTATGAGTTCCGCGTGGCAGCTGTCAATGCTGCTGGCACAGGACAGCCCAGTGACCCCTCAGTGCCTGTCTTTGTCTCGGACCCCACCAGTAAGTGCCCTGCCCTGTGCTCTGCTTTGGGGGTATTCATGGGGATGATGTTCTTAAATCCTCTGTAAAAGTGTGTGGAGACAAGGATCAGTAATTGGGGAATGTGTCATGGCTGAGAATCAGCTGGAGAAAGAAATGAAAGGATTTCCTGTAGGATGTCCAAGTCAAGATCTGGCAGATCCCAGTGTGGGGTAATGTGAAGTGTGGAGAAACACTCGGGATGGGATGCAGAGTGTTTTGGAATGTTGTGGATTTACTGCAGGGCTGGTAGAAGCAAGGACCTGGATCCAGCTCTGAAGAACTGGGACAAGGTGGGGCAAGACAGCAAGGTGGAAATGCAGTGTACTGCAAGAATGTTGGGGAATCTCAGGCAGTGACTGAAAAGAGGGAAGAGAAATCCTAGAAAAATAGTTTCAATAAAACTTCTCCTTCCAGAATCTCCAGGCCAAGTGCAGGACCTTAAAGTGAGCAGCAGTGACAGCACCAGTGTCACCTTGACATGGAACAAGCCTGAAGTACAAGATGGGAATGATGTGAAAGGCTACGAGGTGGAGATGAGGCCCTGTAACAGCCTCAGCTGGACCAAGTGCTTCACCCTCCCTGCAGAGAGCACCTCGTGCAGGGTCCAGGGCCTCCGGGCCAGGGAGAAGCTGCTCCTGCGCGTGAGGGCCCTCAGCAACAGCGGCCCCGGGGAAGCTTTGGAGCTCGAGGCTTGTGCTGAATCTGCTGCTCCCGTGGGTGAGTCGGGGGCTCTGGGGCTCTGTCCCTGGGAATGGGGCACTCTCAGGGAGCAGGAGCAGCCAGTGCTGGGGGATACTGGGATGAGCTGCTCCCAGGCCCAGCCTAGCACAGGGACAGCACTGCTCCTCTTCACCTCGGGGTTATCTGCTCACCTCAGCAGGACAGTCTCAATATTAACTGATATTAGATATGCAGTGCACAGTGCTCAGCTCATTTATAGACTCCTTTTGATAAAACAACCCTCAGAACTCCATTTTCTCCTTGCACGCACATTTTGCCCCCTGTGTGGGGCCACAGCAGTCACCAGACGGAACCCACACGTACCTTACCCCTGCTTGTACTCTTCCAAGGGAAAAAGAGAGTTTTCAGTCAATTTTTAGACAGTCTTCTGGAATAAAACATTTTATTTCATTCTCTTAAATCACAATTTATTTTTGCTGGTTTTGAATACCTTATTTACTTTTTAATTGTTTAGTTTGAAAGTTTTCATCATTTTCACTTTTCCATCTTCATTTACAATCTGCAGCTCTGTTTTTTTCCTGCTCTTTGGGAACATTGCAGAATTACAGATGTAAAAGATAATTCTGTGAGGGGTTCATCTTCCTTAACTTGGATCCTAAGTGAAAATGTCTACTTTGGCTATGCCTGGAGACCCAATATATCAGTAAATAGATAAAATAAATCCATCTGGAAAGCAGGTTTTCAGTTCTATACTGGAAACACGAAATACAATTTAGCACTACTGTATTTAGTATTCTTAGAGAAATACTAAATGCTACAGTATATTGATGAAAAGAGAAAATATTTTAAATGCTAAAAAATACTATTTTAGATTAATTCTGTCAGCTTTCCTGTGGATGTTCTGTGCTCTGTGTTGCATGTATATTTTATAAGTGTCCTTTGGAATTTCCTTTTTCCAGACACTATCTAAACACAAAAGATGATTCCTGTGATGGAATAAAGTGTGGGAAAGAGCCAATTTCTCTGTGACTGAGACATCACCTGAATACAGAGATTGTTGTGAATGTATTGCTACATCATTTTCCCTTGTTTAGTCATAGTGATAAATAAATAGTAATGAAATTTGAAAGGTGCAAAGTCTGGGACTGAATCAGGGAGATTTTTCCCACTGTGCATGCCTCACCAGCCTCACCCAGCTGGGAGAAGCACCAGGGGGTGGAACATGTGTGATTGTCACCAGTGACTGCACCAACATCCACCATTTGGGAGTAATCCTTGTCTTTTCCAGTCTCTCCTAGGTTTCTGATAGATGACACAGTGAAAAGCTTCCTGGTTATTAGAGCAGGGAATCCCATCCAGGTGAAGATTCCCTTTGAGGTGGGTATTCAGGGCTTAGGAGAAATTCCCTGCCTGCTTTTATGATGCACTCAGTAGCAGACAGGAAAACTGAGCCACTGTTTTTATGTAATGGAATTTTGTCTGCAAGTCACTGGGAAAATAATTTGGCCTGCCTGTGCTGTGTAGACTTTCAGCATAGGAAAACTCAAGCCAGAATTGAGCTGTCAGTCTTGGCATTGGTGTTTTATGACATTGTGGTCGTTCGTAACCTCGGCAAACAAGGCTCAGTGCTGTCCACCTAGCCTTATTAATGTTATCATCATCCAGTACTGCTCTGTCAGACTTTCCAAAGTCAGTGATTTCCCTGTGAATCCCTCAGAAGGCCTTGGGGCACCATTTCCAGCAACACCTTCACTGTGCTTGTCTCACCAAGCAGCAGCGCTTGAGCTCTGTGACTTGAGAACTTGGCAGGCACTGACAGAAAGTGCAGTGCTTTGGTGTAAGCTTGGAACAACACAGGCTTTTCCTCATGGAAAGTGTGGTCAGGCTTTGGAAGGGGCTGCCCAGGGAGATTTGGAGTCCTCATCCTTGGAGGTTTCCAAGGAACAACTGGATGTGGCCTTTAGTGCTTTTGAGGTGGGGATTGGGCCTTGGAGGTCTTGTCCAGCCTTAATGATTCCATAATCCTGTGAGGTCTGGGATACCAGAGGAGGGTGATGAAGTGTGTGTGTTTGCTGGCCTTTCTCCTAATCTCTGGGAGAAGAGACCAAAGATGGCACAATGGAAATAAAGACGTGGAGGATGCTTTTTCTTTCCGAAGCCAACAGTTCTTTTTTTAAAAGCAGAAAATATTAACTCCTGAAGTTATCTATGCTTGAACTGGCACAGCTTGGTTGACAGAGTTCTGAACACTTTACTGCAGTAACATCCTTAAAGGACAAAGGGAAAAAGTTGTAAAGAAACTGTAGAGCAGATCCATCATGGATCCATATTTCAAAACATGACTGTGTCATGGAGGTACATATTTGGGGTAAGACCATGAAACTAAAGACATAAGACACAGTCTGGAGGTGAAACAAGAAGCTGTGACTCGTTGTTGTTTCCAGGGATCTCCGGAGCCGGTGGTGACCTGGTTAAAGGATGGGCTCCCCCTTCCCAGCCAGGCTGCTGTGAGCACTGAGGATGGAAGCACCCAGCTGCTGCTCAGGGCAGCCAAGTTCAGTGACAGTGGCACCTACACTGTGGAGCTTGGGGATGGGCTGAGGGAAAGGGAAACCTTCAGCTTCCAGGTTCAAATTACAGGTAACTCACTGCCATCCATACAAATCTATCAGCAACTCCCAGTCAGTCCAGGCTGGGACATGAACGGGCTGAGAGCAGCCCTGGGAGAAGGGCTTGGGGGTGTTGGTGGGTGAGAGCTGGACGTGCCCTGGGCTGATTCCCTAGTGTGGGCAGCAGAGGAGGGGAGGATTCTGCCCCTCTGCCCCCTCAGGTGAGACCCCACCTGCACAGCTGCCTCCAGCCCTGGGGGCCCCCAGGAACAGAAGGACATGGATCTGCTGGAGCAATTACAGCAGAGGCCATGGAGATGCTCCAAGGGCTGGAGCCCTCTGCTCTGGAGCCAGGCTGGGAGATCTGGGGGTGTTCACCTGAAGAAGGGAAGGCTCCAGGGAGAGCTCAGAGCCCTTTCCAGTGCCTAGAGAGGCTCCAAGGGAGCTGGAGGGGGACTTGGGACAGGAGCCTGGAGAGACAGGACAAGGGGGAATGGCTTCCCACTGCCAGAGGGCAGGGTTAGATGGGATATTGGGAAGGAATTCCTTCCTGTGAGGGTGGCACCGAGTGCCCAGAGAAGCTGTGGCTGCCCAATCCTGGAAGTGTCCAAGGCCAGGTTGGACAGGGCTTAGAGCAGCCTGAGATAGTGGAAGGTGTCCCTGCCCATGGCAGGAGGTGAGACTGGATGAGTTTTAAGGTCCCTTCCCACCCAAACCAGTCTGGGATTCCATGATTTACTGTGAATAAGCAGAAGGCCACAACTGAGTTTGGCAGAGTGAGCTCTGATGCAGTTTGTGCAGGCACAAGGAAAACCAGGGTTTAGTTTTCTATGAGATTGTCTGGGCACTTTGTGATCTCACTTGTCTGCAGGACAGAGCAATCCACTGACTAAAATTGTCCTTCCAGAGTGAATGAGGGAGGTCAGCACAGGCTGTGGGACACTGAGCACAGCTCTCCCAGCTGTGACCTTAGCAGGGGAAGCAGGTCAGCTGTACCACCCTCCTCTCCCCACTCAGCAAGTGCAGATGTTGTGCAGCAGCAGCTCAGTTCATAGCAAATGCATTTGTGTGCCTGGAGAAGGAATGGAATTTTGTCCCTTCCAGTGACCAGTATGGTCACTGAGCCCCAGACATGCAACAGACTCCAGGTATTTTAGGGTTCTGTGCCACTGTCCCTACAGCTGTGACATTGTGTGCCCTCCCCTGGCAGATATCCCTCAGCCCCCTGGAGCCATCTGGCTGGAGGAGAATGTTCCCAACACAGTGACAGTGACCTGGGAGCCCTCAGCATCCGAGCAGTGGGAGAAGAACCTGTATTACACCGTCCTGAAACGGGAATCCCAGAAGGGTCTGTGGCATGTGCTGGGGGACCTGATCTACAACAACAAGTTCACCTTCACCAGGGTGGTCCCAGGCAGGGATTATTACTTCAGGGTTGTGGCAAAAAACGACCTGGGAGCCAGTGATCCATCAGAGACTGTGCAGCCCTGGAGGATCTGGAAAAAAAAGGGTAGAACACTTTCAAGTATTTCTTTGTGTTTTGTTTCTTTCGTTGCTTCTGACACCCCATCCTCACACGGGTCTCTCCTCCTGGGAATATTCAGTTGCCCAGAACAGGAATGTACAGAGATGGCCTGAGGAATTCCAGCTGGGCAGGGAAGGTTTGTCCTTTCTGCAGGGACGTTGTGCAGACAGACCCTTCATTCCCAGCCATTATGACATGCAATTTGCCCCAAAATGAATTCCCAGCAAAATCTAAGGCTTAATTATTGTAGAAACCAAAGGTTCTGACTTCAAAGTTAAATTGTGGGTAATTCTGAGGAGCAGCAGAAGTTACAATCCATAGGTGCATGGGATCTCTGGCAATTTTCAGAATTCCAGACACTGCACAACCAAAGCTCTGCGAACCCTGCAGTGCTGGGAGCAGTATCTGAGGGTGTGTTTGGTGCTGTTTATTTTTCACAGCTAAATTTCTAGTGAAAGCACAGAAATACAGAGGGGTTAACCAGAACCAGCCCCCGAGGTTCCTGGTGCCGCTGAAGCCGCACGTGGTGGTGATGGGCAGCGAGTGTCACATGAGCTGCGCCGTTGGAGGCCACCCTCCCCCAAAAATCACATGGTACAAGGACAACAGAGACCTCTCCAGCGATCCCAACTACTTCTGCACGAACGACTTCGGAGTCTGCTCCCTGGTGGTGCTGGGGGTCACCAAGGAAGATGCAGGGGAGTACATGGTGGAAGCCAGCAATGAAGTGGGTCGTGCCTTCAGCAAAGCCTTCCTCGCCATCAAAGGTAACTCCGCAGTGCTGCTTCCCTGGCGGATCCAGGGTGTGTCACTACTGCCCAGGGCCTCAAAAACGGTCCCAGGCAGCTCTACCTGCTGACAAAGCAATGGCACATTTGGGCTGCTTTACGGAATTCCTAATCGTGGTACTCGTGATCAAGTACCAAACAGAACCAGAAATAAAAAGGCAGATGGGAAAATCCACTTGATTTCTACACGAGCCAGAGGTTTTGGCTGACCTTGGGCAAATTTTTTAGAAAGAATAATCCCATCTTCATTAGGTAGGATACCAGTGCTGGAACTGCAGAATAAAGACCTTGGCAAATGTGCCAGGTGAGGGGAGCAGTGAGACAACAGCTAGTGTTTGGTGTCCAAAGCCAACAGAAAGGGAGGAAAGAGTGGGACATGGTCAGAGGCACTGGGATCTTGATGTGGATGGAAGGGCAGTGGGATTGGCTGGGGATAGACTCTTAGATATACTTATGGATGAATATTGCTGGTGACCATACCCAGTGAAATATCATTTCCTTGCAGTCAAATATTTTTCTTTAAATGCAAAATACCTTGCTGGGATTACAGGAGTGGCAAATTGAGTCAGTTAAACCCCTGTCACCTGTTAAGGACGAGACTGGACCACCAAGTCTGTCTATAAAATCTTTATTGAGGCCCAGGGGGTGTCTCTGGGAAGGCATGTGTGCCGTGTCCGTAGCTCGTGTTCCAGGGGTCTCTGATCCAGCTGGGGTCGCCAGTTGCAGTCTCAGGTCACTGCTGGGGAGCGAAGGGTCCGGGGTGCACCACGATGCCATGACCTGGAGAGGCTCAAAGCACCTCCTTTTATAGGGTTTGGGGGTCCAACCTGATTGGAGAGTTCTGGATCTGGCTCCCCACTGGTGGATCTGCGGATTGAAACTAGTCGCTTCCTATTGCTCGTTCCAGAAACCTGCTTCTCCTGATAGGCTCCTAAGAGCTTTAAAGGCTCTAAGAAGTGACATCAGTGGGTGGTGACTGCAAAACTTTTGTGAAGTCCTGTTTTGAGGAAATGCGGTAGCTAGGCCGTATATCCTGGATTACAAGTCCCACATAACAACGTATGAACAGTTGAGAACTATAACAACAACTAGCAAGAGAACTGTTAGCTAAACAACTTAATTGGTTTAACAGTGCATTAACTAGACAACTTAATTAACTTAACATTTCATCATGGGGCTCTGTTCCTCATATCACCCTCTTGCAGACTTTTAGGCCCTGTAACATTTCAGCTCCCCCTCCCAGGGAACCTTCCAGACTATTTCTCATCTCCCTTACTACAACCCTGAGCTGCTTCTCTCTTGCTCTCGCTTTCAGACTCCTCCCTGTAGCATGGCCCTGCTGAGAACATCCCTGCACGGCTCCGAGGATGAGAAGGTTTTGATGAGGACTGGGCCATATGAAGGCTGTGCATTTATTGTCAGATACTCATTACAGTCTGAGGGAGTTATTTTTCAGATCCAGTAACTGCACTTTGAACATGATGCTGCATTGTCATCAAAATTGGGGGAAAGCTTTAAGGGCAAAGGACATTTTGGTTTGTTTTTGGGTTTTTTTTTTTTTTTTAATGATCAGGCTTTCCATGAGACCTTTAAAACACAGCTTAGAAGCTTGAGGAACACAGATGATGAGATTGGCCAAAATGAAACTTTCCATGGAGAACGCAGGTGGGAGAGACCATCCTGCCACATCACTCACCCACAAGGACATTTCTGGACACCAGGCATCTCTGGTCCTTTCACATATGATTTTTTAAGCCAAAACAATCACTTTGGGTTCCATGAGATTCTGAGCAGGTTTCCCAAATCTGGCAGAAGCAGTTCTGCATGTGTTCTATTACTAGTAGCAGCTAAGTAGATTATCTTCCCTGACCTCTAAGTTAAAAAGAGCATCTTCCTGCTCATTTTATCTGGGCAGGAGATGAAATCACGGACCAGCCTGGCATGGGGTAGGTGAAACTCCCAGTGCAAATGCACCGGTGGGAAGGACTGGAAGCCTACAACCAGTGTGTAAGCAGAACAACTCCCAAAACCCACAGCACATGCTGTACAAAGGCTGTGCCAGTCTTGAACCACCCCCAGCATCACCTGTGCATCCCAACTGCCCCTGGTCATGGCACTGCTGGGAGGCTTTTGCCTCGTGCAGAAAGAAGTGAAAAATCCCTCCTGTCTGACCAGAAGTACGAGGGACTCCCAGGGACCTCCTGCCATGGCCAGGGGTTCCCATCCCTGGGCCTGGACAGCAAAACGTTCTGGTGGCTGTAGGAAGATGTCACAGCCAGAGCACCAAGGGCACTTTGTGACAGGAGAGAGCAGAGCCAAACACAGCTGTGGGGCTGGAATGTTCCTTTGGATTGCATTTTGTACAATGTTGTACAGAAGTAGCAGCAGTAGATAATGAAATTAAACCACAATTCAGTAAAATCTACCCCGAGTGCATGTTTATTCTGGAGAAGGAATCCCAGTCAGTTCCTGGATCCCTGTCCGCTGCAGTTTCACATCTGATTGCTGCAGATGGTCATCCCTCAGGGAACTGCTCCAGCAGCTCCTCCTCCGGCTGGGCTGGAGGCAGGGGGATCCCACCTGCAGGGCAGATTTCCTTCTCGACCGATAAACACAAGAGCCGAGATTGATGGAGATCGGAATTGGAACTGAGGGACCTCGGGAAGCCTCGGCACAGCCGAAGCAGGAGGCTCCTGCAGGTGCTGCTGAGGTGTCCGCACCGACTCCAGCACATCCCCTGCTGCTGCTTCCCCAAGTGAGCCTCCATCCCAGCCAAGGCGGGATCCCCTCCAGGCTCGGGGGCCGATGTTTCATTGCTGGGAGTGTCCCGGGCCGGGCTGGACGGGGCCGAGAGCACCCCGGCGTACGGACGGTGCCCCTGCCCTCGGCAGGGAGTGCACTGGGACGGGATTCTGGGTCCTTCCCCCCAGTCCCGGCCGGGGCTCTGGGGCTGCGAGCGAGGCCCAAGCACGGCGCCACTGCTCGGCAGGGGCCCTGCGCCCCCCCCGCGCAGCGCAATGGTCTCTCCCGGGCCCGGGGCGGGGCTTACCCAGCGCCCCTTGCACCGCCCCCTCACGTCCATCACGACACTGCCGTCGGTGATTGGCTGATCCGCGCTCCCCGACCCTGCCAATAGCGGCGCTTCCCGGCCCAGAGCCAGCATGGCGGCGCGCAGGGCTGCGGATCTGCGGCTGCTGCCCCGCGGGGCGCTGCGCCCCGAGAGCTGCGGCTGTGCCTCCGCCTCCGCCTCCGCAGCGTCCCCCGGCTCTGCCCGACGCTGCTCAGACAGCGAGCGCTGCTCTGGCCCTGGGAAAGGCTCGGGCACCGGGCGGCCTCTGAGGGGGCGGGGAAGTGACAGTAAAGAGAACGAGAAACGGGCAGAGGTGGTGGTTCGGGCGTGGGGCGACACCCTGAGGAGCTCCGTGACCGCGGCTGGGGAGCGGAGCGTCCCGACCTGGGAATGCCCAGCACGGGCGGGAATGCCCAAGCACGGCTGGGGCCGGGCACGGGGCGCCGCCCTCGCCACTCCCCCACCGCCCTCGAACGTCCCCGGCGCTGCTGCCGCTCCTCGGGGCGTTCTCCTGGGCTGCTGCGGCCTCTCCGGGCTCCGGGAGCGGCCCGAGCTTCTCCACAGCTCCGCGCTGCTGCTGCAGCGGCCGGAGCACCCTTGGGATCTCCTGGATTTCTTCGTGGAGCGGGGATTCCTGCCGGGGGAGAACGGCGGGGGCTGTTCCGCAGGTGCTACACTGGGGCAGGGCAGGTGACAGCATCCCCCGGGCCGGGGCACAGGCGCAGCTCCTTGGCTGCGGCTCCAGCACAATTCTCCAGGACCTACTGCACACCCAGTTTGTGTTATAAAGTTGTGGGAATAAGTTATGGGAACGCTCCCAGTCCCGGGCACTGGGTCCAGCCTGGGGCATAGCGGACACTCCCCCTTGGCTGGGGTAAAGGGATGAAGTTTTGGCCACTGCAGAGGGGAACAGAGGCAGGATTTTCCCCACCCGCAGGTGGGTTCATTCCTCACCCACAGAGATCAGGCCTTTCCCAGGGTCCGGTTGTCCTCCAACACCGGCAGCTTCATTTTCCAGTCTGGAGTTTGTAAACCGGAGTCAGGTGTGGGGAGAAGGCAGGGGGATCACAGCAGAGCAGCTCCCACGTTCCAGGGTGATGGGGCGGGGGTCTGGGAGCATCCACGTGTATCCCACAGCAACAGTGGTGTGTGTCCCATCACAGAGGATCCACTCCAGTGCTGCCCCGGCCAGGCAGGGACGGTCTGTGTGTCCCTGCACACCAGCAGCTATGGGGAACCCACCTCTGAGCAGGAGCAGGACATGGCTGGGACCAGCTCCTCTTCCCAGGCTTCATGGCAGGGGTGGGATAATGGGTTTGAGGGGGGCACAGGAACATCCTGCCCTGGCAGTTGCAGGGGGGCTTCACCTGCCATGCCTGGCTGCAGAGTGTGGCACCTGTCCTGCCACCCTGCTCTCCCAAAGAAAGGATTGGGAGGCGTGGGCACAGCTCAGAGCATGCTTAGCATGGCCTGGGCACTGCCAAGGGTGGGACAGGGTGGACAGGGCCCTTTTCCCACTGACTGCCAGGTTCTGTTTCCCCTCCCCGGCTGCCAGCATCTTCTCAGCTGCTCTTTGTCCACCTGTTTTGTTTGCTGTCAAAACAACTGAAAAACCTTCCCTGTATGTTGGGTCCAATCCAGCAGATCCAGCTCTTAGTTCAGTTTAGCATTTATTAATAATAACACATAAATAAAAATTAATTTTGTTTGTAATTGAAATGTTTCCTTCATCCTTTTCCACCTGGTCTAGTGGAAGGTATTTCTTCATGGCAGGGTGGTGGAACTGGTTGGTCTTTAAGATAATTTCCAGTCCAAATCTTTTTAAGATTCTGTGACTCTTGGGGGGCTGCTCCTCCTTCCAGGAACTGTTTGTAACAGCCAAAGGCTGTCCTAGGGGGACCCTGACCTGTGGCTCCGTGTCACCAAGGCCCCAGTGCTGCTGCTGGAGTGTGGCACTGCTGCAGCCTCTGCTGGCACTCGGGAGTCCCTGGGAGCCACTCCCCAAAATTCCCGTCCCATGAGAGAGCAGCAGCGCCCCATTCGTGGAATTAGTGAGCACCGAGGAGAGAAATGCTCCCGAGCTGGGAGGGAGGGATGAGCTGTCCCTAAGCTGGGAGGGATGGGAGGGATGAGTTGTGCTGCGGGCCCCCACCCCGTGCAGGACAGGGTGTGCTGAGCTGTGCCTCTGCCAGTGCTGGGATTTTTCCCCGTGTTCCTGAGCTGGGTTTGCTGTCACTGCTGAGGTCAGTGGCTGTGCCAGCTTGGCATGAACAAGCTGGGGAACAGGTTCCAGCAGCGTTACAGCAAAATCCCCTCTCAGCCCCTAAGCAGTGAGGGTGGATCCTGCTGGGGCAGGAAGCAGCTCCTCACACAGGAGCCTCCTCGGCAGGAGGTTGCTTGGGATATTTGGCTGATTTGTACCAACCCTTCTCCCTCGTCCTCTCCTCCTCCCCGAATTCTTTTGTTTGGACTCCGTCTGATCTTTGGTGACTTGGAGAGCAAGATCAAGTCAGCCCATGAATCAGCAGGGTTTTCCAGGCTGTTTTCTGAGTGCTGATATCTCACTACAGAAACTCACTGGACCTTCTTTCCTTGTCGATTTTCCCTTCTTAGACCCTGCTTAAGGAAAGGCTTTTCTCCATCCAGCACAGGAGCCAAGGCTGTGCCTCCTCTTCCTCTGCATGCTCCTGGTCTCTGTGTGCTGGGAATGTCCGTGTCCATGTGTTTGCCCTGTTCAGTTGTGTGTCCTTGTCTCTTCCCTCCAGGACAGAGCTGCTCAGGGCTGTGGGACTCAGCTCTTGGTGGAGCCCCTCTGGAAGGAGCTGCTGCTGCATCCAGGAGGAGTTTGGATGCTGGTCTGGTTCTGCTGGGAGCAGAAGTGGGGGTGGGAGTTGTGCTCATGTCCTCGGGGAGCCTTTTGTCCAGGAGAGCCTCAGTGCATCCAGCAGTGTGGAGTCCTTCCCCGTCAGGGCCTGGCTGTGTTGGTGTCTGTCCCCAAGCAGCCCCTGAGGGTGAATTTGGGTGCTTTTCCCTTTGGGAAGGGTAACTCCTCTGTGGCTGCAGGAGTCCACAGCCCAAGCTCCAGGCAGAGTGAGATGGGTCTGGATTGACCCTAGGCAGCGTTTGGAGCACTGGCAGCCGAGTTTTGCACCCATCTCCTGGGTCCAGGTGCTGCAGGATAGGACCTGTGTGCCCCTGGAGCTCGCAGAGCTCAGCAGGGAGTGCAGCTTTGGAGCAGTTCCTCCCTGGCTGCACAGCCCATCCCATCCCTTCCTCTCCAGGGAGTGGTGCTGGAGCACTGCGGAGCTCCCTGGGTCTCCCTGCGAGGTTTTTGCCATGCAGGAGGCTCTGCGATTCCGGCTCCTTCAGGGCCTGGAGGAGTTGAGGCCCCGTGAGCCTCGTGTAAGAGCTGCCACTGGCACCACTCACCTGGAGCTCTTCTTGAGGAGATTTGGACAAGAGCAGCTGTAAACTTGAGGATGCCCTGGCAGCTGCAAACCTGCTGAGACATCCCTTTCTGTGGCATTGGTGAAGAAATGAAATGCCACTGGTCCCAGCAGGGACCCTGAGCAGTCCTGGGGCAGCTGCTTAGGCCACAGAGAGGAACAAATTTGGCACTGATTCTACAGCACTGCCTACTCCTGAGGGAGGTGATCCCAGCCCAGGGTCCTGTAACACCCACATTGGGAATGTCTGGCCAGGGAGGGATGCTTTGGGCTGGAGGAGGCTGGTTTGGGACGTGGCCCTCCTGGGGAGGAAGAATGAAAGCCCAATGGGGTCCTGAGTTGCTCCATGGCATGCTGGGGGCAGGGTTTGGAGCACCCCCTCTGCAGGGTCAGGTCTGCTTGGTTTGTTCATGGGAAGTGACAGGAAATGGGTCTCCTTCTCCAGCACATGTGGACAGGATGGGCAGGGGATACCTTGGAGCAGGGGACAAGACTGGGAATATCTTTCTAAGCCTTGGCCCTGGATCTGCACTGGCTGCCATTCCCTCCCTGGAGCCCTCCATGTGCAGGGACGATGCTCCCAAGGGGAAAAGCTCTACTGTTACCAGATTCCAAGTCCTTGTTCTCTGTCCCTGTGCGTTTGGGTGCCATGGGAGTGTGGGTGCCTTCCCTGTGCCTCCCTGGCTGGGAGTCCTGGTGTGAATCCTCAGAGCTGGGCTCTCTTTCCTGCACAGGACAGCGGTTCTTAGGAGGCTAGAGGGGGCACTGACAGCTTACATTCCCTGGCAGAGTCACCCCAAAGGCTCCAGCTGGAAGTGCTGCCATTGGCACTGCAGGGAAGGAGAGCTGGACAAGTGTGGCATGTTCCCAAACCATTTGCAGTGTCCCAGCAGTGGCTCAGCTGTGGTGGGAGCCCAGCAGGGCCCAGCTCAGCTGAACCTCTCAAGATTTGGGCAGTGGGTGCAGAACTGCAGCTCCCAGGGCACTCCCTACCCAAGGCACTTTTCCTGCAGGGAGCACATCTGGATGCAGGAGCTTCTCCAGCCCTGGAGTGGACCTGTCAGCCACGAGCAGAGCTGGATGGAGGTGTCCACCAGACCACGATTTCCTGCCTAATCTTAGTTTGGGGGCTGGTGACATGAAAGGCAAAGCAATGCCATGCAGCAGGATGGTGGCAGCCCTGCCCTGCCCTGCCCTGCCCTGCCCTGCCAAGGGCACATCTGGGGAATGCAGTGGGGGCTGGATCTCCCCCGCATGAGGATCCTCACAGAACACGGCCTGGGGGCCACAGTGTGGGGTTAACCCAAACTCTGCTGTGCCTGGTTGAGCTCCCTGGTGTCCAAGGAGTTCTCTTTAAAGCCAGGATGCAGCAGGGCAGCACCAGTTCAATGAAAGGTGATGCTGTGTGTGCTGCTCTGACAGCAGCCCTGGGAGGGCTTGATCCATGGAAAAGATCCTGTTACACCACAAGGAGCTGTTGGATAAGGAAATCATCTCTACATCTGGGCAGCTCAGCTGCTGTTTTTGCTGTATAAAGGGACTTCTGAGGCTTCTCCTTGGTCTGTGCCCAACCCTGGCACTGACAGAGGACTGGGGGTCTGCCCAGGGCAGGCAGAGGTATACAAAAACTCAGAGAGAAAGGAACATGCAGAAATTGGAGCTGTCCAGCCTGGAGAAGGGAAGGCTCTGGGGAGAATGTTAGGAGCCTCTTCCAGTGCCTAAAGGGGTTCCAGGAGCTCTAGAAAGGGACTTGAGACAAGGGTCTGGAGTGACAGGACAAGGAGGGGAGGGCTTTCCACTGGCAGAGGGCAGGGTTAGATGGGATATTGGGAAGAAATTATTGGCTGTGAGGCCCTGGCACAGGATGCCCAGAGCAGCTGTGGCTGCCCCATTTCTGGAAGTGTCAAAGGCCAAGTTGGACAGGGCTTGGAGCAACCTGGGATAGTGGAAGGTGTCCCTGCTCATGGCAGGGGGTGGAATAGGATGAGCTTTAAAGTCCCTTCCAACCCAAACCATTCTGGAATTCTGTGAAATGAAACTTGAACAAAACCACTGTGAGCAGCAAACTGCCATTGCTTGCAGGGGCTCGCACTGGTTTCCCTCAGCCTTCCAGTGACTCGGGCTCCTCCTCACCCTGGGCAGGCTCAGCTTCTGCAGGAGATGCAGATTTGCATGACAGACCCAGAGGCTCTGACCTGGGAAGTTCTGTTACCCTGCACATGACATTTCCTCTCATTTTCTCACTCCTGTGCAGGGAAGCCTTGCTCTGACCTGGCCAAAAGCTCCAGTCTGGGCAATTCCATTCCCTCCAGGATGGCCTTGGAGCAGTTGGAGGTTTCTGACGTGGTGGCTTGTGCAGTTTTTTTGTATTCTGTGCCCACAGCTCTGGCTTTCTCCCCTCTTTGTCTGTGTACAAGCACCTGCCCCCTGTGTGGTCCTTTTGATGGGACAGTGCTGTCTCAGAGAATCACAGAATCTCCTGAGCTGGAAGGGTTCCACAGGGATCATCGAGTCCAACCCCTGGCCCTGCACACACACCCCAGCAATCCCACTCTGTGCACTATCACTGATAGTGTTGCCCGAACACTCCTGGAGCTCTGGCAGCCTTGGGGCCATGCCTATTTTCTGGGGAGCCCGGGCAGTGCCCCAGCACCCTGTGGGGGAAGAACCTTTCCCTGATATCCAACCTAAATCTCCCCTGGCACAGCTCCAGCCTTCCCTGGAGTCCTGTCCCTGCTCAAAGAGAGCAGAGATCAGAGCTGCAGCCCCTGCTGAGGTTTGACCTCAGCTCTTTTTCTCCAGCTGAACAAACCAAGTGGCCTCAGTCGCCCCGTACGTGATTTCCCCTCCAGACCCTTCCCCATCGTCTCCTCCCCCTTTGCCTGGTGCTGGTGCTGCCCCTGCTGCTGTCACTGCTCAGGGAAGCCCAGATTTCTCTGCTGTCCCGCAGAGCTCAGTCCCTTCGCTGCAGGGCTGGCAGGGGCTGGGGGGTTTCTGTTCCCCCAGCCTGGTCCTGCCTCTCCCCTGCCCACGCCCTGCTCCTCTGCCCTGGCGTGGCCTCTGCCCCCGCCCGCTGCTCGGGGAGCAGATGAAAGCCGAGCGTGGTGCCTAATTTATAACCAGCTTGGAACTCAGCTTTGGCAGGGCAGAGCACGCCAGGAGATGTGGCAATGCCCAGGGAGCTGTGCTCACACTGCTTATCAAAGGATGCTTGAAAGGCTCAGCAATGCAAGGCGGGGGGCTGAATTGCTTCATTCCAGCAGAGGATAAATTCCTCTATTACAGGGACACGTGTTTGGGAGAAGGAGCTGAGAGCTGGATTTCAGAACTTGTCCAGCCAGGAACTCAGCTCCTGGAACCTTGTCCAAAGGGAGCCAGGCTGAGGAGAGGGCACCTGGCTCAGCAGGGCTGCACCACCTCCCTGTGCCACCTTCTGCAAAAGTGCACAGAGAGCAGCTCATTGCCTTTAGCACAATCCCAAATGTAAGTCAGGCCCTGGGACCTGTGGGCAGCAGGAATTGTGGCCAGCACTGACCTGCTCCTGCCTGGGCAGCCTGGGCAGTGGCTGGCAGTGCCTGACCTGACCATTCCTCCCTGCCCTGAGAGCTGAGCCCAGAGCCCTGGGCACGTGTGAGGAGCCAGCAGGGACCACAAACTACAGGGCATGGCTGGTCACAACCAAACAGGTCACAGGGCAGGGTCCAGAGCTTCCCTGTCACCCCCTGTCTCTGCTGTGAGGTGCCACTCTCCTGGCTGCTGGCCTTCTGAGCTGGAAGGGATCTCATGATGTGTGAGGAAGGGCAGGATTTGAATGCTCCAGGGTGGGAGAGAAGCACAAAACGTCTCCAGGTCCTTTCCCTGCTCCAGTGCAGGATACTGTGACCCCTTAAAAGGGGGTCTGTCTTCTCCTTGAAGGCTCCAGTGCAGCAGCTCCATGGGGTAAAAGGCACTTGCCTCAAATCATCAACAGCTCTGTTTTTCCCCCCTCAAGCCCCCCCTTTTCAGGGGGATAGGAGGAGTCTCTGAACTGTTCTCCCCATAAACCATCCCCAGCAGCCAGGAACCAGTGAGAGTTCAGGTGCAGCCTTCTGCCCACAGGGCAACATCAGCTGTGAAACCCTGGGAGCACACGGAGCCTTTGGGACACTCCTGTTCCCTGTAGGAATGGCCAGGTGCTCAGGGAAGGTGCTGGAGTGCTGCCCAGGCCGTTTCAGCAGTTGTCTTGAGCTTTCTGGGTTTCTGGGGGTGTTGGAGAAAACTGTCCCACACTGGATCCTCTGGGGTGCCTCTCATGTGTGACGTCCCTGTCCTGGTGTCCCTGTGCTGCAGGGAGGGTTCAGGGAGCAGCTCCAGCCCAGCCCAGGCTCCTCCACCATCAGCTCCCTCTCCAACTTTTTCTGAGCTGTTCCACCCAGCTCTCTCCATGACAAAGCCTGGGGTTTGTGCTATAAAAAATCCACCTCACCTTCCCTCCAGTTATTTCTGACAAAAAAAAACCCCTCTGAGAACAATAATTATGTCACAGGCCACCATGAGGGTCTGAGAGCAGGACCCATGGACACAACCTGCTCTGAGGAGGGATGGTCCCAAAGCAGGATGGCTGGGAGCCCATTCATGGATGGATGATGGATGACCCAAGGACCTCAGATCAGTCTCTGTGCCTCTTGATGTGATGACTCTTCCAATGTTGCTGAGCAGGGCAGACCCTCAGGACACTCATGGGTGGGTGGGGCTCCCCTTGGCCAGTGTTTCCTTGTCCCAGGACAGGACTGGGACAGGACTTCTCATCTTGGCCAATGTTGAAAAAGTGTCCCAGTTGCAAATTTGTCCTCTTTGCCTTCCCACAGCCAGGGCAAATGCTTTGGATGCCATGTGCTGTGCCAAGAACAAGAAGTTTCTCTTCCCAAGGAGGTTCCTCTCCTGTTCAGCTCCCCAGAAAGGCAGGAAATACCCAGGACAGGAGGCCTCAAGTGGAATGTGGAGTAGAAGTGTCGGGAAAACTTCTGTTAAACCCCATTTCTGCCCAGAAAGCTCTAAATTTTATTGTATTTTTTCAAATCAACTTAAATCGGAGATTAAAACACATTCAGGACAGCTGCTACTCAGTCACTCCTGAAACCACCTCCCTGGTTCTCCAGAGCAAACATTGGACAAATGTCAGCCTGGTGTGATTACAGGAGGAGCACAAGGCACTTTGATCTACAGAAGCAATGTAAGATTTCCTTTTCAGCCACCCCTAAGCAGCAGAGCAGTCCTTAATGAGGTAATTTTAATGGAATTACCTGTGTATTCCAACCTCAGCAGCTGCAGTGTCTGTAAAGCACAGAGAAATTGCTGCTTGGTGCCACAGAAGGGGTGAACCTCCTTTGCAGCCTTGGCAGCTTCCACTGCCCAGCAGGGGCCTCGAATTTGCAGAAATGGCAAAAAAGCACAATAAGCCCCCAAATCAGCTGTGTTTTACTGTCAGACCCCTCAATACCCCCCTCTCACAGGGGGGTTTGCAGTCCCCTGGATGTTGTGAGTTTGGAGTTTAAAATGGCTCTACTTGGGCAATTTAGGTTGTACAATGTTTGCTCCTGGTCTGTGCATGGAAACTCCAAGTCCATGGAGTTGTTGGTTAACTTGCTTAAACCCCCATTTTTCCGTTCTCAGGGAAGACCTTTGGGGCAAGAGGAAACCAAACCCAGGGCTGAGGAAGGAGGTGACTCCAGCCTGGAGAAGCAGAGGTTCCCCAAAAGTTTCTCAGAGATTCTCCAGAGGTTTCCTCATCCCTCTGGGGAAGGCTCACAGCCCTGCAAGGTGCTCTGGAAGATGATAAGTGATACTGTACAGCAGCTGCAACAGGGCCAATTCCAACTGTCCATAAGGGAAAAGGTTTTCCCATGAGAGCTGTGCAGCCTTGGGATGGGATCTTCTCTGAGACCTCACTGGGGCAAGGACTGCAGCCACTTGAGCTGGCCTTGCACTGAGCCCCGCTTTGAACATGACCTGGGGCTCTGGACCGCCCAGAGTCCCTCCAAGCAGGACCTTTCCTGATTTCCCTGACCTGAAGGGCACTGACAGTTCCCACACGTGGAGCTTGTTGCATCCTGCAGGAGACACAAGACAGGGAGATGTACCCTGACAGTGACAATTCTTCCTGGGCTTTGGCAGCCTGGAAGCTGAGTGTGGCCCAAGCACCACCTGCTTTTCCTGCCCCAGGACAAGGCTGAGTGGGACATTCCTGCACAGATTACTTGATCAGTCTTCTCCATTCCAAACAGAGATTTGTGGCAGGAGGACAGGGATGCACTCTGGAGCATAAGCCTCCTCTTCTTGGCTTTGTGCCATGCTCAAACATCAGACCCTGCCTGAGGATCAAACACCTTTTCTGCTTCTGACTCCACTATGGATTTGCCGGTGAGCATCACCAGCTCCCTCTGTGGTGCCTGGGGCTGCTGGGATGTGGAGCAGGAGCTCAGCCAAGCTCCTGGGAGGTGGAATAAATCCCTAAAACAAGGCCAAGGGGAGGTCACACCTGCCCTGCCCTGAGCTCCTCTGACTGGGGGTCGGAGCTCAGTCAGGCTGTCCCAGCCTGGGGTATCCATGCTCAATCCCTGTAACGTGGAGCCTCAGGAACAGGGGCTGCACTGGCAGTGCTCAACTTCCCAGAGCAGCCCAACCTGCCCTCACACTCAGAGACAGGACTCCAGTTCAGCCTGGTCTTCAGCACATTTCCAGTCCAGAGGGGATTTTGCAAGGACAGACCTGGCAAAAGGGACTTGGACAATCAGCACCAACTGTGCAAGAATGACTTGAATGCTTGGACATCCCCTTGGATGTCAGGGAAGCTCCCTGCTGATCTCTAGCACTGTTCCCTGATGATGCTTCAGGTGCCAGGTCATACATTTTCTTGGAAAATCTGTGTTTCCCTGTTCAGTCTGAAGGTGAACATGTGGACATTTGTTCACTTTGCAAAGCCAATCCAGGATGGACTGTGGAGGCTTGTGGGCATGTTAGGATGCCCTGGAAGGACATCCCCTAGACTTTGGTTTCTCCCATGGAAGTCCAAGACCACATATCACTCTACCTCGGTTCCACACCCCTTGCTATCCATATGTGTTTAGTCTCCAGTAAGTTCTCTGTTGGTTTGTACCCCCATTCATCTTCCCTGGTTGTGCCCTTCTTCCCGCCTACCCTTTGTACCCGTTGGTTGCCGCTGTTAAACTCCGCCCCTTCGGTCCCCGTATAAAACCCTGTGCACCCTCAGCTCCGGGTTCTTGAGCCTGCAACCCCCTCAGTGTGCAGGTTAATAAACCTCACCTGGGATCTCCATACAGGAACCTCTCCTGCCGCCGCCTCGCCATTCGCTTACCATCCCATGTGTGCCGCGAGCCCGTGGCCGCTCGCCGCCGACTGGGGCCCTGCCCTGCTCGGGGAGCTCAGGGAAGCTCGCAGTGTGCGGGCAGCCCCAGCCACGCTGCGACAATGGACTGTTCCTGGAAAGCAGGAATGAAAGAGAGAGCCTCTGCAGGCTGTGCTGATTGGCCTCAAATGTGATCTCTGATCCCTGGTGTTAATATAAAAGATAGCCTTCAGAAATGGTGTCAGTCGCATGACTTGCATAAACCTATGGAGTGGTACAGAGTAGTTTTTATTTAACATGGTTTCAATGGTTATTTAGAAAACAGAATGAGCTTCCAGGTTATCCTGTTCATCCTTTCCTGCTGGGATTGTTATCACCAAAGTCCTTCCCTGCAGCCCTCAGTGGGTGCCAAGGGAGTAAATAAAATCTGGGAGAAGGAGCTCTTTCCCACACTTGGCATCCAGGGTTGTCTTCATCCCTCCCTTCTTGGGTTTTCCACAGGACCCCTGGGGCTCTGGAGTGGGGTGGGATGGAGGATGAGCCCCATGGGCCAGCCCTGTTCTGTGTGTCCCACTCAGTGAGTGTCCCCAGAGTGGTATTGCCACAGCCCCTGGCATCCAGAGCCTTCTCTGGTGGAAGTCTGGTACTGCTCACTTGGTCCTGGGAGGAACTTGGGAATCTGTCTGTGCTTTCTTCTCAATCATCTCTTGTCCTCATTTTTCCAGGGCTCCTCAGGGATTGCAGTGGGATGCCACAGGATGCACGCAGGGGGAAGAAGGTCCTCATCAGCTTAGCCTGGTGCATCCCACCCCAGGAAGGAATCAGGTGCTGTGCAGGAATTGGAGCCGTCCCAGTACTGACAGCAAGGAGGGTGAAGAGGCAAAGTCTTGAGCCAGCTGCTTTTCCAGAGGAGGGGATGATCATGGATTCAGTGATACTCGTCTCCCATGGCACATCCCAGTGGGCAGCAGTGCTGGGCAGTGCTGGGGCCAGGACATTGTGGGCATAGGGTCAGCCCAATGTTTTCATCTGGAAAGGACTAACCTGTGTTGGCAGTGGCAGAAAAATCTTCCTGGAATTCAGGAGGGAAGGAGGGCAGACCTGGAGATGGCATCATTGCAAAGCTGTGATCCCAATTCTCTGCTCCTCCCCCTGACAGGACAAACATGGCAGTGTCACTTGGCAGCCTGTCGTGGGGACACAACCCTGCTGAGGGGCTGGCACATCCCCATGGGTAGCCACGAGACCCCAGCCCTGAGGAGGAAGCAGCACAGGCTGCGTGTCTGACCCAGGCACTCAGAGCAGCCTCCCACACTGCCCTCCCAGCAGGGCCCACTTTCAAGGGAAGACTCTTGTAGTAATCCTGGGTAATTGGGCCCCAAGGACAGGCTGCACCCCCCACAACTGTGCCACGAGCACAAGGAGTTCCTCCTTGCACCCTGCCCTCCCACATGTCCTCTCTGAGGATGTCACACCCTGCCACGGAGGTGTCACCCGCACCAAGGAAGTCCCTGGGACAGGGCCAGCTCCAGGGATCCTGAGCTGGGCTCTCTGTGCAGTGTCCAGGGGCTCAATCTGGGTCTTTGTTCCCAGACTCAAACTCCACCTCAGGCTTTGTCCTTGGGCTGCTGGGCCAGGTCTGTAGCAAGGAGGGGCTTTGCCAGCAGGGTCCCCAGGTGAGTCTGGGTGTGCAGCATTTTCCCACAGTGCAGCTCCTTCCCAGAGCTGGGACAGGAGACAGAGCAGGGGGAGTTTCCCCTGACCTGGGTACAGGCCAGGGAGAGATGGGAGAGAGCAGCAGCTCTTTGGCCTTTCTGGAGAGGCTCCTCAAGTGAGATGGGGACACAAGGAGATGAAAACTGTGTGGGTTGGCCTCGTCCTGGAGGGGAAGCAGAGATCCTTCCTGCTCAATCCCCATCCTCGCCTCCCAGGGCACCTCCCTGGGGCCTGCCCTTCCCTGTCAGCTGCATGGCCAGCCCTGGTGCCTGTTTCCAGAGTGACCTGCTGACCATGTCCCTTTTTTCCCCCTCTGCTGACCATGTCCCTTTTTCCCTGCTGACCACATCCCTTTTTCCCTGCTGTCAGGCCTGCACAGCCCTTGGAGCTTTCAGTGGTTCAGAGTTGTGATGCTGTTGCTCATCAGAGGTGGGACCTGTTTGTCAAGGGATATGCAAGCACAGGGAGGAGCAGAGGGGACAATCTGTGCTGGTGCTGAGTCTGGAGCTGCTGTCAGGCCCCTGAACTGAGCTCCAAGGGTGCTCTCCAACCCAGAGCTACCCTGTCCTGCCTGGTGTCCCCCTGTCCCCTACATGTGCCATTTGCCATCAAGGGGGGCAGCAAAGGCAGGGAACCAGGACCGTGAGCCCAAGGAGGTCCAGCTGACAAGGACAAGGGCTTGGCCTGCCCTTCAGCCCCATAGTGGTCAGGACTGGAGAACAGGAGACAAAGGAAAGGCTGGGAGAGCTGGGTTTGCTCAGATTGGAGAAGGGAAACTTTGGAGAGATTTTACAGCTCTCTGCAGCGGGAGTTGACAGAGAGGAAGGAACAAGTCCAGAGGCCATGGAGATACCCCAAGGGCTGGCACCCCTCTGCTCTGGACCCAGGCTGGGAAAACTGGGTATGTAGGCCTGGAGAAGAGAAAGCTCCACTTACAGCTCCTTCCCCAGTGCCTAAAGGGGCTCCAGGAGAGCTGGAGAGGGACATGGGACAAGGGCCTAGAGGGACAGGACCATTCCCAAGGGGCAATGGCTTCCCACTGCCAGAGGATCGGGTTAGATGGGATATTGGGAAGAGATTCTTGGCTGTGAGGGTTGTGAGGCCCTGGCACAGGGTGCCCAGAGCAGCCTGGGCTGCCCCATGCCTGGCAGTGTCCAACGCCAGGTTGGACAGGGCCTGGAGCAGCCTGGGACAGTGGAAGGTGTCCCTGCCCATGGCAGGGGGTGGAGCAGGATGAGCTTTGAGGTAATTTCCAAGTCAATCAATCCATTCCGGGATTCTGTCAAGATGGAGTCCCACCTTCTAAGGTGCATGGGGAGAGGAGAGGCAACTGGAACAAGCTGGGACATGGAAAATTCCTTTTAGATACCTGGAAAACAATTCACCTTGAGGACTGTCAAATACTAGGAGAGAGGCCTAGGAAGCTGTGGAATCTCCATCAAAGCTCCATTGGACAAGGTCTGGAGCAACTGTGTCCTGACTTTGTTCAGCCCTGCTTTGGGCAGAGGGACAGCCCCTTCCTAAATCACTCATTCCATGTTTCTGTCAGGGAGCACCTCAGTGATGTTCCTGGGTCTTTTACCTCCCTAACTCACCCCAGGCTTTCAACTGGCCAGATGCAGCTGCGCTGCCTGAGGCATCCTTCTGTTTGGGGGAGAAATCAGGGATTTCCTCACTTTCCAAGCTCCCATGCACACTGGGAGATCTCTGGAGCTGGAGAAGTGTCCCTGCTTTGCCAAGGCCAGCCCATGACTTCCCTGGCACTGTTGCCTTCTTGTCCTCCCACAGCACCACCCCAAAAACCTCTCAGTGCCACACGTGTGCAAGGAGTGGAGGGGAGGTTTTGCTCAAGAACAGCCTTGCCACAAGTCTCAGCAGGCTTCTGCGTGGCTTTCTTCACCGTGGCAGCTCCATGTTCCCTTCCAGCTGGAACCTGTTACTCTCTTGGATCTGAGCTCTCCATCTGCCCACTTCCTGTAGTGCTTTCTGGTCCCACAAAACAGACACTTTCAAGGCAGGCAGAGTGAAACCAAAGTGTGTGAATCTGAAGAGCAGGTTTCCTCCTGGAGAAACTTTGCCAGGCTCTGGAAAGTCTCAGCTGTGCCGGGGCGAGGATGAGTCACTGCTCAGAAAACGGCATTATCCTGGGAAATACAAGAAATTCCTTGCATCCGCACCTCTGCCGCTCCTGACGACCACCTGCCCGGAGGAAGGATCAACCCCCGGTGCTGAAATAACGCCCAACAGCTGGACACCAGGGCTGGGGGCAGTTACTGTACCCAGCAGAATTCGAGCGCTCCGCAGACACTTCCAGCTCAGAAGAGCCCGACAAGTTTGAACAGGGAACCTGCGCCTCTCTGGGAGCAGCATTGGGCCAGCGAGCGCTTTGATTGCGATTAGGCAGCTGGCAGGAATCCCAGGAACTCGCACAAAAATGCTTTGAAGAGCCCAGATGCACAGGGCGTGTCCCGGAGTGGGTGCGGAGCGTGAGTCACAGCCTCGCCATGCGCTGCTCGGGCAGCGCTGGGACCCCCGAGCCCCCAGACCACCGCCCGCGTCCTTAATGACATTGATTCCATTAACCCTCCCATCCCTGCCTGATCGCACCGCGAATTCGGCACTCCCTTGGGGAGCTGAAAGGGTTGGCGTCCCTTTCAGCCTCGCCCGCTCTGCCCGTGAGCTCCAGACACAAAGGCAGACAAGGAATTTGCTCGGGGCGCTGCTGGATGGAAGCTCTGCTGCTGCTGCGCCGGGGCTGCGCTGGGCTGGCTGGGATGATGCTCGACGTGCCCCGCCCAGGGACACCCCGAGCCCGATACCAGAACCGCAGTTTGCACAGAACTGCAATAAAAGCCTTTGTTTAAGCACCTTTTGGTCTTCCAGATACGGGTTTGGAATCTGTTGCAGAATCCCAGGAGATTCCCTCCCTTGGGCTAAACCGTGCGAACTCGCCCCAAGAAACCATTGTTTCCTGAAAGCCTCCCTAAGCTCCCTGTCCGCAGCTCCGCAGCCCAGCTCAGCAATTTGGGCGAGTTATGAAACAGGGAGATGCCAGAGCACAGTGACAGGATGCGATAAATACGCGGCTCTCCCGCGGGGACAGGGACAGGGCTGTGCCTCGCCGCGGGCCAAGTGACATTACAGGTTTGTGAGAGCTGGCACTTTGTTGTGCAGGAGCCACCTGATGCTGACAGCCTGTCATTGATTTGCGAAAACACTGCTTGGCATCGATATAGAGCTTTCAGGAGAAACAAATGGGGCAAAGGAAAACAAGAGCCGGGCATTGCTGCACTGCTCCTGCCTGCACCGGAGAGCAGGGCCTGATCCCTACTCCGTGAAACAGTTGGGAGCAGCAGGAAAAGAGGGCGCCACCCACTCCATCCCACTGGACATCACTCACCCAGCCCTGGGCAGCACTCACCCTCCTCCAGGCTGGCCTTGCCTGGGCATGGTCTGAAAGTCCCAGCTGGTTGGGTAATGGAGCAGAGTAAAACCTCTGCATCCCTTTGTCAGGTGTCAGGAAAGGTGGGGAGAGGGGACCAAAGGCAAATAAATACCCTTCACTTGCTCTGCTGTGTCTTATTGACAAGACCTGGCTTTCTACTCCTGTGTTTCATGGGAGGAGCATCCTGGAGCATAGAAAAGGACAGTGCACAAAGCTCTGTGCTTTCTGATGGTGTTCTTGTTCCTACAAAACATGAAATGTGGACACAAAGCACCAAGGAACCACAAAATCTGATGGATGGGAATGAAATAAAGCACCAGGTCAGACCCTGGGCACTGCTGATTCTCACTGGAGATAAACTCCACACATCCTTTCTTCCATAGCTGATCCATCTGGCAGCACAAAGGGCTCTGCTCCTCTGGCTGAGTGTTGGCACAAGCACCCAGGTCCTGGTCCTGGGGCACCCAGGAAGCCTGTACCATGGGCATCCTCTCCTTGGCCTCCCTCCTGATGGGGACTGTTCCCCTTCTGTATCAGCCTCCTGTGGCTTGGCAGGAGCTTTGTCAGCACTTGCTGTGGCCTGAAACTGGTCACACCAGCAGCGAGGTGCTCGGTTTTCTGCAGATGAGTTGCTGCAGCGTGGCTTGGCAGAGGGAGAAGTCTCCGCTCCCATTCATAGCCTGGTGTGTCATTTCTTGCACAGGCATTTTATCTCCTATCCTTTCTAAATGTGCTCTTTTCCTCCCTGCTACCCCCAGCTGTGTGCAAAGATTGCCCTAACTGTGCCCTGATTTCCCCATAGGCCTGTCCCTCAGACAAGTGGGGACCCTTTGGGGAGAAGTCCCTGACTCTCCAGGGGATCTCGTCAGGACCCTCCCTGACCCTTAGTGCCAGTGTTCTGCAGGAGTCCTGCATTCTTGGGCTCAGACGGGTGGATTTGCAGCTTGTGCAGGCCGAGTTGGGACCTGGAATGGGTGGTGTGGGCAGTGTTGCTCCTGCAGGTACTGTAGGCACAGTGAGACATGGGGTTGATGCAGTTTGGACTGAGGGAGATACTGGAACCCAAGAGGAGCTGTGTGGGAGACGCTCCAGCCCCCTGGCAGCCGGCAAGCACCATTTCCTTACCCAGACCCACAGAGCCTCGCCCCCCAGCCCTCTCAGTGAGGATGGCCATGCCCAGCTCTCAAGCCCCCCGTCTCGCCCAGTGCCCCCTGGCAGCTGCTGGTGCCCCTGGGCCGCGGGGCTGGGCAGGGGCTGGGGGCAGGTTCGGGGCCGGGAGCTGCCCTGCAGCAGCGCGGGGGTGCCGGGGCTGGCGGGGAGTGCGTGGGTGTGTGCAGGCAGGGCTGTATATCCAGTCTGGCACGGGGTGTGACTGCTCACACGCCGGGGAGCCGAGCTGCGAGCAGCAGCCCTGAGACACCCGGGGCCAGGGGACGTATGGCAAGGAGGGGTTTGGGGGACTAAGCCCAGCACAGACGCTGTTCGGTGGCCTCGTGTTTGTCCTTGGGAGTGAAGTGCAGCCCCGGTGCCTGCGGTCTCCAGCCATGCTCCACTCCCCGCTGAAAACGGCGCTGGCCTACGAGTGCTTCCAGGATCAGGCCAGCTCCACGCTGGCTCTGCCCTCGGACCACAAGCTGAAAACCAAGGGCACGGGCAAGCAGCGGGTCCAGGAGCAGGTGATGATGACGGTCAAGAGGCAGAAGCAAAAGTCGTCGGTGTCATCAAGCGTGGGCCACTCCAACCGAGGTAAAGTCCCGCAGTCAGGGGGGCCCTCTGGGGACAGAGCCCTCTGGGGACAAAGCTGGTGCTCTGGGGTGCTTTGGTGGGGTTTTCTGGGGAGGGGACAGATTGCTTTGCTTCTCTCCTGGGTCACCTCAGGCAGGAGGTGCCAAGATCTCCTGCACTGGATGGAAAGGTTTAGGACAGGACACAGAACTGCACTTGGACATTTCAGTGTGGTGCTATAACCAATTTTTACCTGGCTCTAAAGCTGGAGTAGCTGTCTGGTTTTGCAAATCCTTCCTCTGCAAGTGCCCCCATGGCTGGAATTCCCCAGCACCCCCTCCCGTGAATGGGCAGAGCTGACAGTGCTCCTCCTCCACCCTGCCATGGGCTGGAGCTGGGGCTTTGCTGCCTCCTGAGCGCTGAGCAGGTACGGAGCAGGAGGCTGTGCCCACACACAGGACACAGACCTCGGCTCAGGATTCGCCTCTGGAACTCGCAACACATCACCCGTTTGCAGGCTGAGAAGTGTGGAGTCTCTGGGACCCCCGGTGGGAGTGGTAGAAAAGAGATGAGTTGGGAGAAGTGTCCGTGGTGTTGGTTGGTGGGGGTGTTTCACAGCCCCCTCCACTTTGTCCATGTTGGGGTCCAGGCAGCCGTTCCACCTCTGTGCACTGAGTCTGTGCCACAGAAACAAGCCATCAGCTGAGTCCTGTAGCCAGGTGTCCTGCTGGAACCCCTTCTTTGGGTCAAAGCTCAGCAAATGGTTCTCTGTGCCATCCTTGTGTCTGGAGAAAGCTGATCTGGAGGTAAAGTCCAGCTTTTCCCAGCTGGAAGCTGCAAACCTGGAGGGTTGTGACAACCTCTGTGACAAACCTCCTGGCTCTTGGAGGTGCTTTTTCCAGCAGTCACTGAGAGCTCTGGCCTGGCTGAGTCCACCAGGGAGAGGAAATCCTGAGGATTTGGGGACCACGGGGGTGCTGGAGCTGGGACTGAGCTTTCAGCTGAGTCTGGAGTGAGCAGCATGGAGGAGGGTCCTGGGTGAACTGGGCCAGGTTCTGATACCTCCTGCAGGAGCTGTACCTTGTCCAGCAGCTCTTCCAAGCTGCATTGTAAGGCTGAATCCTGTGCTAGTGAGGTGCCATGATCTAGAGACATGTTTGGGGCTGGATTAGCAAGAGCAGCTGGGTGCCTGTAGGCTGCTGGGGGAAGTGTGGAGGTGCTGCTTCCATGGGAGCAATCCCTGCTCTGGGAATTGCAGTTCCCAGAGGGAATGGAGAAGCTCCAAAGTGAGGGCAGGTGGGCTCTGCCAGGAACAAATTCCTGCTTCCTCTGTTTTTGTGGACACAGATTCCAGTGAGTGAGGAGGGGCTGGGGCAAGGAAAGCTTTCCTCTGCCACCAGAGTGGAAGCTGGGAATCTCCTCCCAGCGCTGGAGGGTTTATTGCTTAAGGTATTACAGTGCCAGACCTGACAAAATAAAATACATAGCAGGGTGAGCTGAGGGGCTCTGGGTGGAGAGGGAAGTGGGCAGACGGATCCATAGGCAAGAAGGAAGGGAGGCAGAGAGGGATTATCCTGCTTGGAGAGGAAGACCAGGTGAAACCCATGGGAAAGGAAAAAAAATAGCACATTCCCAAATTGCCTGTTTCTGCTCAACAAGCTAAACCCCTCCTCCAGACACTTTAGGGAATGTCTGGGAATGGGAATTGCATGGAGATGTGCAGCTCTGGTTTCTGTGTCCCAGGGAAGCTGAGTCACATTCCACTCCCAGGAGTTGCCTCCGAGCACGGGGCCCAGACCCCTCTCCCCCTTTTCCACCAGGGGTGATTGGCCAGCAAAGGTCCTGGGGGCTGATTCATCCAGTGCATTCCTTGATGGAATCCCAGAAGGTTGAGAAGTTGCTGTTTGTTCCCAGGGTTGTCTCCTTGTTGGTGTTGGAGCGGGTCAGGCTCAGCTTTCAGGTGCTGAGTTTTACTGTTCTGGCTCAAAGATCAGGTGGGCAGCCCTGATGAGAAAAATTAGTTCTTCCTACAAAGAGGCTATGTGGGTCTGTTGAATGTGGATTCTGCCTGTCCAAACCCTCCTCCAACTTCAGCTCCCTGCATCCCCTGGGATTTCTCAGATAAGGCAGTACAAACTGGGGAATTCCCAAAGCCCCCTGACAAGTGCCTGAGTGCTTTGTTCTCTCTGCTCCCAGACAGTTCCAGAGTGGGGCTGGGCAAGTGTCGGGCCAGGTCCAGCTTTGTTGCTGTGTTTGGAGGTGTGGTTTGAACTGGAGCTGGAGCAGGGCCCAGAACTTCCCCCAGCTGCAGGAACCATGTTCTGGTGTGTGTAGGATGGGGAATATGGACACAGCAGGGTAGGGGCGTTGTATCCCATCACTGGAGTTTCTTTAGGGGGTTGGCACACACACCCTCAGTATCCCAGTGATTGATGGAGCCATGAATGAGTTGGTGGTTTGGAGTGCAGCCTCTCAAGGTGTTGTGGCCACTTTGGAGATCTGGTGTCCCCCAGGGCAAGATGGCCAATCTGAGCCCAAACTGGTGTGCACTGGGGTGGGACAGTGAGCAGAAACCTGCTGCCACCAGAATACTCCTGCACCCAGTGGGGCCTTGGCTCAGCACAGCAGCTACAGCTGTTCCCCAGGGTGACTGGAGTCTGGGATCTGTGGGGTCTGTAAGGTCTGTGGGGTCTGTCCTCCTTAGGGCTTGGGTCTGTGGGCTCTGCTCTAGGGCTTATGTGTCCTTCTCCCCATGGCAATACCAAACTAGATAGCTCCCCCTGAATTTGTGAGTAATGCACATCTCCACAGAAAATTAATTTCAGTGGCATGGCAGAAGAAAAGGCCAGGCCAAGCTGGACCAGCTCCTCGTAGCCATCAGCTCTGCTCTGAAAAGTCCTCTGGCTAAAGGAAAGTTCTGACAGTGAATTGTCACTGAGGAGACACATTCAAGGAGTGTCAGATCCAACTGTGGCTGAGCTGGGATTGAGAAGTTTCTGTGGGCTGTGGCTAAGAGGGGAGAAATTCCACCAAGTCTGATGGGACCCCACCTGGCTATGGTGGGGATCAGGATGCTGATGTGAAGGGGAAAGGAGATTTGGGGCATAAAAAATCTTTTGAAGATTTCTGTAACTTCTCCCAGCAGGAGATGATTCAGTGAAAGGTTCCACTCTTCCACAAACCTCAGATTATTGGGATACAAAAAAATCCCCAAGCCCATTAGCTCATAGACCAGAAGGCAGAACTGGAGTTTTGTCATTCCTGCAGGAATCTCAGTGTCTGGGATTTCACTGACACTTCTCTCCTAGAAGGCACCCAGGCTTTGCTTTGTGCCTCCCACAGGCCTCTGCTCTCCCTGTGTTTTAGCTATGTTTAATCATCCTTATTGTTTAAAGCCGTGCATAGTTTATGATTTAACTTGCCAAACCTGCACTGCCAGTGACTGGTTCTTGTCTTGCCTTTCCCTGCCACAGATTAATATTTATTAACAGACATCCTTTTCCACAATCTCCATGTTGGCTCTGTGTGTCCAGCTGACTTTGGGAAAATGGCTCTTTGAACACAGCTCTCCTCCTACCATCAGTGCCAGCTGCAAGAGAGGAGAGCTGCTTTTGAGGAAAGGAAATAACTCATCAAGAATAGCTACATTGGGTTAGATGGCAGTTTCAGTTTGCTTTGCAATAACAGAGATGGAGAAGGGAATGAGGGCAATAGGAGCAGTGCAGGGGGGCTCACAGAGATGCACTGTGAGGTCTTGCACTTCTTATCTGCTGTAGTTGGATTTTATCCTTATGAATTGTCCCACTGAAGATACAAGAGATTTTAAAGTGTCTAAGTTTTAAAGGAAATGACATGTGGGAATGATTATTTGGGGAGGGGGGAATTTGAGCAGCCTTCAGGGACGTTTGCTGCCCACGTGGTCACTGAAAGGCTGTACCTCATCTGTGTGGTTCTGCCACATCTTTCCAGCTCTCTCCCAGCTGTTGAGGGTCCTCTGTCATGAGGAAAAGCTGAGGGGGCTGGAGGGGATCAGCCTGGAAAAAGGGAGGCTCAGGGGAGACCTTCTGGCTCTGCACAACTCCCTGACAGGAGTGGGGAGCCAGGGGGAAGTTGGGTTCTGCTCCCAGGGAACAGGGACAGGACAAGCGGAAACAGCCTCACGCTGTGCCAGGGGAGGTTCAGGTTGGATATGGGGGAAAATTTCTTCATGGAAAGGATAGTAAAGCACTGGCACAACTGCCCAGGGCAGTGGTGGGGTCACCATCCCTGGAAGTGTTCAGAAGATGTGTGGATGTGGCACTTGGGACATGGGATAATGGTGAACATGGCAGTGCTGGGGAAATGGTTGGACTGTTTGATCATAGAGATCTTTTCCAGCCTCAGTGGTTCTGTGATTCTATGGTTCTGTGTTGTGTTATCTACTCTGAGTACACTGGTTTGAATTGGATCTGTGTTTGCCCAAGTGCACATGGGCCCTTCAGGGACGTAAGGAGCTGCTTGGGTGACAGTGACTGGGACACAGACATGTGGGCATAGCCAGAAAAAAAGCATGAGGGAGGCATCTCCCACTAAGAGCATTTCCACCCTGGCCCAAATGGTTTTTTGTGATTGTCTGGGTGTATCCCAAATTCCAAGGACCTGTGACCAGGTTGTGTGGTCTTTACTCTCAAGCTGTTTGAAAAGAGGGATCTCCTTCCTGTCCCTGAGGGCTGGGGATACAGCTCCCAGCTGGCTGTCAAGATGAACAAAGCAGAGAAGTGTCCAAACCTGCACCAACAAAGATCAGGTTTTCTTCAGCCACCTCCACCAGAAAATCCCCAGGTTCTTCCTGGCCTCAAGACTGAGGTCTCCAAGCAATAAATCCCAGTTGTGTGGTGGCAGTAGAAGCATCTTCTCCAACCAGCAGGGTGACTTCAAAATGCCTTGAACATTTGTGGTTCTGTGTAATTATGTGTTTATAAGCTCTTGTGTACAAATTCTGGGAGGTGAAGGCAACCCTTCCACAGCTGAAGAACATAAACTTGAACCAACCACCTGATCTCCTGAATTTGGCCATGTAGCGGTGAATTTATCGAAGAAAATTACAGATGTGCCTAAAGTGGCTTATTTTGGGTGTCTCCTTGCTCTAACCCTAAAGTCTGGAGTGCATGGCTGGAACAGATCCTGAAAGGAAAAGTGTGGTCCCCAGGCAGGACTGGTCAGAGAGACCTGTGAGTCAGGCACGGAGCCCCTTTTTACAGCTGGTCACTCAGGAAAATGCTCCAGGTGCTCCCACCTGCAGTTACAGGATGTTTACAGAGAACAAGGGGCTGATTTGAAGAAGGAATTCCCAGCAAATTATCATGGAATGGCTTTACCTTTGTACTCAGAATTATGGTTATCAGACAACTCTGTGTCCTGGGGAATCACCTGGCCCAAACTCTCCACTTCCAGCACTGCCTTGCTGCTGCCGAGGCCCAACACTGATGTCCTGATGTGGAGTTGAAGGGAAATCCCAGGATGGAGAGGGAGCACAGGGTGAAGGACATGGCTGAATCTCCCGTTGCATTTTCATGGCCACTTCCTTGCCTCATCAGCAACTTCTGAGCAACTTTACGTGCAGAAGGCACTCAAGGCTGGGGAGATCTGGATGAGGAGCAGCACCCACTGAGTCCCCAGACTACGGAAAAGGAGCTCCTGTGGTTTCCTGCACAGGTGCAGGGCTGGGAGCCGAGCTGGCTGTTGCCTGTTCTCCATCCAGGGATATTCTCCAGGTGCAGTCCCGCTGACAATAGAAAGCAAATCTCATTATTTACACCACATCCACAGGAATCGTCTTCCTGAGAAAATGCAAGAATTTTTAGCCACAAACCAAATCACCATAACAGGTTCTGGATGCCTCAGGCAGGGCAATAAATTAGGTTTATTCCAAGGATCAGTAGCTGGAGGAGACGTTAGTGGCTCCAGGGCCTTTGTGGTCAAGCTTATCCAGTTTATCTCAGAGATGAGTCTTATCAAACAATCACAGAGATTAGGATATTTCTGACATTACCCACCAGTTTAGGTGCATAAGTTAGGACAGGTAAGTCCTGATTTTGTACTTTGTTAGACATTCAGAGCTTCCCCTGGAAGTTAATTGGGGTGTAGGGTTTGCGCTTCCTCATAACGGGACCTGAGATGCCACAATTATTGAGCACTTCTGAAAATGAAACTGAAATCACCCTAAACTCTTTTGGACCATCCAGAGGGGTTTAAGGGAATTCCACTGTGGAAAGAGAATGATTCACTTCATTTGTCTTGTAGTGATGAATGTGGCATTGAGTAGAATACTTTTAGGACGGATCCAAAAGTTGCAGTGTTAGAGACTGCTGGGAGACCTCTTGGAAGGGCTGGGATAGGTAAATCCAAACTCTGGTTAAAGCACTGAGAAGTAGGAAAAATGTCTGATGGGTTCCTCCTGATCCAAGATATTTGCATCTTTAAAATCATATCTGAGATCCAGTCTCACTTATCTCTGCGGCATCCCAAAAATAATGATGGATCTCTATGCATTTTCAGGAAAAGAAAGTATAGACACACCAAGTGATCTTTTAGAGACAAGACTGGAATTCAAAGAGTGCAATGAGGTTTTGTAGTGCTTGACTGGTTTAGATCCCCAGGTGTTAAATAGACTGGATCATCCTTTATCCATTGTGTTTGTTAGTGACCAGTGATTGATTTTAGCAAGCCTTGCTCAGGCTGCTCTTGCTGAGGGGATTGGTGGGATTCAGACATGGACTGGAGTGGTGAAAGGGTCAGGGGTGGGTTCTGCATTTAGAGAGGGAAATTGTATTTACTACAGCTCCTCCATGGCCAGACATTCTGGGACATGTAGCACAAAATATCATCAAGTTTCTCTCATACAACAACTAGGAGGCCACCAAGATGATCAGAGGAAAGGAACCTCTTGCCTGTGAGCAAAGGCTGAGAGAACTGGGATTGTTCAGCCTAGGAAAGAGAAGTTTCAGGGTGACCTAATTATGGCCTTCCAGTACCTGAAGGAACTGAGAGGAATCATGGAGAGAGATTATTTACAAGGGCCTGGAGGGACAGGACACAGGGAATGGCTTCCCACTGCCAGGGGGCAGGGGTAGACGGGATATTGGAAAGAAATTCCTCCATGTGATGGTGGGGAGGACCTGGCACAGGATGACAGAGAATCTGTGGCTGCCACTGGACCCTGGAAGTGTCCAGGTTGGACAGGGCTTGGAGCAGCCTGGGATAGTGGAAGGTGTCCCTGCCCATGGCAGGGGGTGGAAGGAACAGGATGAGCTTTAAGATCCCTTCCAACCCAAAGCATTCTGGGATTCAGTGATTCCACAATGTCAGACACTGGCCCCATCTCTGACCCTTTCTGCCCCTCTGCTTTGGGTTTTATGGCACTTGGTCTTTCGCACTGCAAACCTCAGGGTGGTTTGGGGGGTCTGTGGTTTGAGGACTGGAGTTCTCAGCAGGGACAAGGGCTCCCCTTGCTTCCTGTATTCTCTATGTTCCTGCTCAGATTTATAACTGTCACTTTTTCATAACTAAACTTGCTGTTAAAAAAAGAGCTTTCTGCCCTGAAATGATCCTGCTGGGAATCCTTTCTCCTGGGAATGCTTTCTTGTGCTGACCATGCCTTTTCCATTTTGCAGGTTCCATGTACGATGGTTTAGCTGATGGTTATGGCTATGGGACATCCCGGGGCAGCTACTACACCAAAACCCAGACAGGGAACAGCAGCTGGGGATACCCGGTAAGATACTCCTTTATCTGGGAATTGTGGCATGGTCTGAGGTGACCTGGACAGCAAGAATGTCTCATAGTCACATAGGGAGATCACAGTGCTTCAGAAACTCACCTGAAAGGGACCCTGGCTCTTTTAGAAAGGGATTCAGGGCAGTGGAGGAGGAGGATTGAGGGCCCCACCACTGTTTTATGTGGGGATTTTAGAGAGGACAAGATTTAGTTTGGATTTGTGGGTTGATATCCAATGGCACAAGAGTTTGGAAGCTGCCTGAAGGATCAGGGTTGGGTTCAGACTATAACAGCTCACTTGAAGTCTGGAGCACATCCAGGAGTTCACATCTTTGTTCCTGTCCACCAAAACATGGCTGTGAATGACATGAATGTGGCTGGGGAATGCGATCAGGGGATTTACATTAGAAAAATGTGTGCTGCTGTTCCCAACCTCAGTGCTACTGCAGTCTCTTCCCAGATACTCTCCATGCATGCAAAAAAGAGGGTCCAGTTCTTCCATAGTGATTTCCAAAGAAATTATTGCCTATTTCCAGAAATAGCACAGGTGAGATGGTACCTGTCTTTGTGCAGTGGGAGTCTGGACATCCCACAGAGCTCCTGGCCCTTGGTGACAGACCCCTGCTACACAGGGAATCACTCCAAACCACTCCACAGTTAGGACAACTTGTGCTCATGTTGCCCCTCCACTTCAGGCCTGTGTTCTGCTCTTCCCTGCTTTTCATCAACTCTAAAGTAGAAAGGAGCAATTCACAGATCTGGGATTTGAATATGAGAAAAGAAAAGGGCTGCTTTTAACAACCCTAGGACTGTAAAGCAGCACTGTGTCAGCCATCAAAGGCTTGAACCAGGAAAGGTTTTGGTGGCTCCAAGCACACAGACAGGGCTGCAGCTTTTCTTGGTGTTTGTCAGATCCTCTGCCTGTTCAGAGCACCAGCATTCCTCAGCTTCAGAAGAATTTATCTGGTTCTTTCCTAATGGCCTTGTTGTAGCACGATGGCTTCAAGGCAGTGGTGTCACGTGCCAGGTTTGCATCACTGGATGTTCAGTAGGAAAACTGGAGCACTGGAGTGTCTTTGAAATGTTTATTTCCAGCCCGTCTGTTGGCCCATTTTGCTGTCCTTTCCTGTGCTGGTTAAATCCCAGCCAGGGAGGCTTCTGTCACCAGAAGGGAAAAGTGTGTCCAGAGGAGGAACCAAGCTGATCAGGGGAGTGGAGAATTCTGCTGTGAGGAAAGACTGGGAGAGCTGGGGTTGTTCAGCCTGGAGAAGAGAAGCTTTGTGGTGACCTAACTGTGGCCTTGCAGTACCTGAAGGAGCTACAGGAAAGATGAAGAGAGATTATTTTCAAGGGATGGAGTGACAGGACAAGGGGGAATGGCTTCCCACTGCCAGAGGGCAGGGATAGATGGGATAAGCTTCCCTGTGAGGGATGGAAGAAATTCTTCCCTGTGAGGGTGCGAAGGCCCTGACACAGGGTGCCCAGAGACGCTGTGACTGCCCTGGATCCCTGGAAGTGTCCAATGCCAGGCTGGACGGAGCTTGGACAACCTGGGATAGTGGAAGGTGTCCCTGCCCATGGCAGGGGGTGGGACTGGATGATCTTTAAGGTCCGTTCCAACCCAAACCACTCTGGGATTCTGGGATTCTGTGATGGGTCAGAGCACAGGTCCATCCTTCCAGGTGTCCTGTCTCCATCCCTTAGACAGTGGTGGAGCCCTGCAGAGGGTCCAGCCATGGTGACCACGCAGGGTTTTTTTGGCCACCAGAAAAGTGCAACTGAGGCAGCTCCCAAGGCAGAGGGAGCATCTAAGCTTCACAAGTCAAATGATTGGGATGTTTTGTTTTGATGATATATTGCTTTTTGCCTGTTGTGATTCCTGAGTGGAATTTGTTGTGCTTTATCCAAGTAAAATTGCTGTTTCACCCATTCCAAGTGTTTGTAGATGGGGTTTTTTTGTTAAAGAGGGAGGAAGCTAAGGCCCAGCTCTGCTCATGCTGGCAAGGTGCTACTGCAGCTCCTGTTGCTGGTGTGAGGGTTATTGTTTCCTCTTGTTAATTCCTGATCTTGTTCCCAATCGTTGTGGCAGCTGGACAAATGCTGGGTAGGTGGGAATGCCACTGGCTGCTGGGGTTTCAGTCAGCAGTGCTGGTGTTCTGGGGAACAGCTGGAAGGTGGTGATGAAGGTGATGAGGGTGATGAAAGTCAGGACCTCCGTCAGACACCAGAGTCCTGTGGACACAACAGTTCAGTCCCTTCTGGCTCACCAGGGGTTTAGGCCCTGTCAGTTCTCTGAAAGACTCCTCTGCACTTACTGAGGAGAAAGGTCTTTTTCCAAATTTAAGTGTCATGGAAGCCTTTAATTCTAAATATTTTTGGTAAAGGTCTTCAGGATGTGGGTTACTTTATCAAAAAGGATTGGGACCTGTGAAGGATTCACAGTAAAATTTGTGTTACTTAACTGAGTCTATCTGAGAATCAGCCATTTAGTCCTGACAAGTTGTCTGACTCCTCCCCTGGCCAACAAAGACAGAGGTAGGGGAGGTGATTCATCTCCTCTATCTGGGAGATCTGTCAGGTCAGGATGAATCAGCCCTCCCGGATCCCTATCTCCTGCCACTGGAGCTGGATGGAGCAGGGAGATGAGTGCACAGGGAGATGACTGCTCTCAGGGGCGAGGAGTCCCAGGTGCCACTGGCACTTTGGAACACATAACCTCAAGCCTAAATGTGCTTAACAAGCTCAACAGACACCAGACTCCTCAACCACACTGAGCAGCCTCCTCCGTTCTGCTTCTTCCAGACAGTATTGAGGGTTCCACACATCCACCACCAGCCTCCAGCTTGGGATAACTTCAGCTTTTGCCTACAGACCTTTTTGAAGTCTGTGCAGGCTTCCTAAAAAATGTTTCCTGTTTGTAGTTCCTTGATTGTAAGACAAGAAACCAAAGATCAAGCAAATCTATTTTTGAAGGCAAAATTGCTGGACTTATTTCTATCTGGAGCTGGAGTTATGAATGTGTCTGAAAAGTGGCAAAATCCTTTGAGGTGCACAGGCAAACTCAGATACTTCAGGAAAGTGACCCAGTGTAATATTGAGGGGAATGACTGACTCCCCATCCACCTGGAGTTAAAAAGGTGCAGCAGGGAATCCATGTCCAGGGTGTTGCTCCACAGCACCTGCACCTGAGACACTGTTCTTGGAGTGCCCTAATCTAAGGCACTGCCCCAGATGGTGACACTAAAGGTGTCCTGTCCCACCTACAGCTCTTAAAAGCTGCTGTCCCTAACTTCCTCCTTTTGTCTTGTTTTGCATCTTCCTGGAAATGTCAAACTTTTCACTTCTGTGTTTTCTACCCAACTTTGTAAGACTGATGTTCAGATATTGGAGCAAGAGAAATGATGGATCTAGAAGAAGAGCTCTTTCTGGATCAGTCAGTTTGGAACAGACTGCCCAGGGCAGTGGTGGAGTCCTCATCCCTGGAAGCATTCAAAAACTTGTGGATGTGACTCTTGAGGACATGGTTTAGGATGAATGTAGCAGTGTTGGGTTAATGATTGGACTCTTCGATCTTGGAGGGCTTTTCTAATTTAATGATTCTATGATTCTTTGTTTCTAACACTTTAGATTAAACCCCTTGATTCACCCATTATTACAGATTATTTTCTGTTAATTCCCCTTGTGGGGTGCCTGTTTTGCAGGATTGCTGTCCCCAGTGATCACCTTCTCACTGCCAGTGCAAGGAACACTGAGCCAGTGGGGCCACTCCAGAAACTTGGAGGCACTTGGAGGGCAGTGGGTTTCCTCTTGGCTGCAGCATTTCCTTGGCTCATCTGACAGGGGCTGGTGCAGCCCTCAAGGATGTTCAGCCTTTGGAAAGTCCTTTGCACAGATACCACACTGGGATACAGTAAAGTGAGGGATTTGTGACTGCAAACCCCTCTGTGTCAGGGTGATACCTCAACCCAGGTGCTGTGGAGCCTTAGAGATATTTGTCACCCTACTGCCACTGTAAGCTGTGAGTGGCCAGCAGTTCCCAAAGCCCTTCAGCCTCAGGAACTGTGTCCTGGTGTGAGCAACCTCAGGTCCCACAGGAGGGTCAGTGGTGACCACGATTTACATTGACAAACCTGGGGGTTAGAGAAGCTGGACTGGGCACCTAGAGCAGCAGAGTCATGGCAGAAGCCTCAGCATGTGCTGCACCCTTCTCTCTAAAAGCTCAGTTCACCCCAAAAATGGAGTTTCTCCAGCAGTGTCACAAAGCCACAGCCACAGTTGGGTGGCCCATGGGTCACAGGGACTGTGGTGCTCACCCCAACTGTGGGCACAGCTTTGGAGAGGCACAACCAAAACCCAAACACATGGAGGGCAGCATGTGGGGTGCCACCAGCAAAGACCTCTGAGGTTCAGTTCTCACCCTGCTCTTGCCTGGGTCTGCTGGGTTGGCAGGTGTGGTGCTGGCAGGGAGTCGGGTCGTTCCCAGGTCCCACTGCATGGCCAAGATGAGGCAGGACCAGGACAAGGTGCAGAACCTACCTGGCTCTCCATGCTACTGCTCCTACAATAAGGAAATCTCCCACGTAACGTGGATGTGTCCACAGTGTGTCCTCCCAGCACTGCCCCCAGCGAGGGCAAACAAACCCTGGATGTGCTGGGGAGGGAATCTCAGATGTGTCCTGCCTCCAGCAGATCCTCATCCCCACAGAGCTGAGCTGGGGCTTTCACAGAATCACAGGATCTCTGAGGTTGGAAAAGGCCTCTAATATCATCGAGTCCAACCTTTGACCCATCACCACCAAGTGCCAGGCCCAGTCATTTCTTGAACATCTCCAGGGACAGTCATTTCTTGAACACCTCCACTGCTGCCCTGGGGAGACCATTCCAATGTTTAACAACCATTTCCATAAAGAAATTCCTCCTGATGTCCAACCTGAACCTTCCCAGGTGCAGCTTGATGCTGTTTCCTCTTGTCCTGTCCCTGTTCCCTAGGAGCAGAGCCCAACTCCCCATGGCTGCCCCTTCCTGTCAGGGAGTTGTGCAGAGCCAGAAGGTCCCCCCAGAGCCTCCTTTTCTCCAGGCTGAGCCCCCCCAGCTCCCTCAGCCACTCCTGGTGCTCCAGCCCCTTCCCCAGCTGTGTTCCCTTCCCTGGACATGTTCCAGCCCCTCTGTGTCTCTCGTCCAGGGGGGCCCAAGTGTTACTTGAATGATACCTCTGGGGGCAGCCATGCTCCCAGACCAAGGAATATTTGGCTGGCCTGGAGGTGCTGGAGTAAAGCAGTTACCTGTAGTAATTGCATCCGTTATGGCACTAATGAGAAACACACACCAGTGATCCCTCTTCACCACAGACTGTAGGAAAATTTTTAACCAAAAATCGTCTGTGGGAGGAAGTGTCGGAGCTTTCTCTCCCAAGAGTGTTACCTGAACAAGAGGTGATTGCTGCTGTCCCTGCCTGCCTTTGCCTCTTTGGACAAAACCTCTCATTGTCAGTGGGAGCTTTGTTCCATAAGGATTTCAAGTCAAAATTTGTTGTTTGTTGTGACAACACATCCAAGCTTAAAAGAACTGCAAAACAGAGTGGTTTGGATAATCTTGCCAAAGAAAACAAAGGTTTAGAGTCACTGCACGTCATTGCTTGGTCAGAGCCTGGTGTCCCTGGGAGGTTTGCACAAGGCTTTAGGCTTTGGAACATCAAGTTGGATATTGCCTTCCTTTCCCAGAACAAACTGAACTGGCAAGACCAAGCTGAATAAGAAAAAACAGATGAAAAATCATAGGGAAAGGCAGCTCCTGGGAGAGGCGGGAAGGAGCATTTCAGAAATAGATAAACAATGCATTCGCTGGTTTTGCAATTTTTCTCCCTGCCATGGAGGGAGCAGCAGTTGGAGGGTTTCGCAAGGAGCGTGAGGAGCTCTCCCCACCCAGTACTCAGGGTGGGACCTGCTCAGGTTGCATCTCCTGTGCTTTGCCCTCCAGCCTGGGAGAAACCTGCTCCTGACGTGTTTATACGGAGCCCTCACTTCTCTGTCTGCTGCTCTAGAAACAAACAAATTGCAAGGGAAAAAAATCCAGGCAGGTAATGAACTGATGGCGTCCTCAGATGCAGAATCAGAACCACCCAGTTCTCTGGGAGGGCTCTGACGTGGGAAGGCAGAGCTGGATCCAGGCACCATTCTGAGGCTGGTGCACCTTGCTCTGTGCTTCTGCTTCTCTGAAAAGTAGGGAGAGGACAGAGACTTTTCCTGCCAAGCAAAAGGGTTTATGGAAGAAAAAAACAGAAAAGGACTCATGTCTGATGACTAGGAAAATGCCATTTTGACTTTCTCTCTAGAACCAGTTTTATTCCATCTGAAATAAGAGGTTAAAGATGTTTGTTTACCTGTCTCATGTGTTGGATATTACACTTGTTCCTAGAACATATTGCAGGCTGAGAACTGGAGATCCAAAAATGCTCATTAATTTAAAAGCAGGTCCGTGCTGCTGCCAGGGGGGGAAGCACTTCCTCCCTGAGCCTGACAGGAGACCGGTGCCACCAGTGCTCATCTCCAGTGCCTTTCCTCCCTCCCTGCCTTCCCTGTCTGACTATGAATGAACAGCTCCCAAGGCCAAGCCTCACACAGACAGACTCATTTCACAGTGGGGAGGAGTTCAGGCTGAAATTCAGGATGTTAGGTGACCTGGCTGCACCTGAGCATCCTCCTGCATCTTAAAGCCACAGGGGACTGCCAAGGCCTGATGGAATGGCTGGAATCAGAATCATATGATCATAGGATCACAGAAGGGTTTGGGGTGGAAGGAACCCTAAAGATCATCTCATCCCTCCCCCTGCCATGGGCAGTGACACCTTCCAGTAGACCAGGCTGCTCCAAGCCCCATCCCCCCTGGTCTTGGACACTTCCAGGGATGGAGCAGCCAAAGCTTCTCTGGGCACCCTGTGCCAGGGTCTCCCCACCCTCACAGGGAAGAATTCCTCCCCAATATCCCATCTAACCCTGTCCTCTGGCAATTTGAAGCCATTCCCCTTGTCTTGTCACTCAAGTTGAAGGTGGCTTCCTCTAGACTTGCTCCAACAGTTCCATGTCCTCCTTATGCTTACAGCACCAGAACTGTGCAGAGTATTCCAGGTGGGGTGTCACAAGAGCAGAGTAGATGGGAGAATCCTCTCCCTCCCTTACAGCTCATGGTGAGGGATGAGCACTGGACACAGATGTTTTTCTGGGTGCCAGTGCACATTGCCAAGGAGTTGTGTGCTGGAAGGAGACACCTTCCAAGCTGCCCTGACTTCTCAGCTCCCATGGGGAGAAGACTCAGTGACAGGCTGAGCCCTTCAAAATGCTTCCCAGATCCTGCAGTGGAGAGGGAATCACTGCCTTCTGTCTCCACCCCACTTTGAGGGACTTCCTGGTCTTTCCCAGCATTTCCCCACCTACCTAAAGGGCAGAGGTGTGGATGGCACAGGGCAGATTGAATTTGGGGCATTAGGAAATCTGGGAACTGGTCTGAAGGCCAGAGATTGATTCTTTCCTTTCACTGCTGCTCTTCTGCACAGGAAGAGCTCCTTGCACATGAAGTGGCATCAGCAGAAGTTGGGAGACGTTTTCAGGTGGCTCTTTAAACCACAGACTGTGACAGCATCACCTTCACCCTCAGAGATGGCATCTCTCCAGACAGAGTGCTTCCCTTCTTCCTTGCTGAGCATCTTATCTCACTGATGGCTGCAGGGAATTCCATTCCCTTAGCCACATTTGCTCCAGTGCTAGAAGTGATGGTCCCTGACTTAGCTGGGTCAGCATCCAACACAGGGATTTAGGTTGTGGTGTGAGGAAGCTGCTCTAAGGCACAGACAGGGCACTTTGCCAGGAACAAGAAGGGATCCGGTCAGCCCTGGCCATGCATGGATTCACTGACTCTTTGGCAAGATCTGAGGTCTGCCAGAGCTGGCAGGAGAATCCTCATCGATCTGGAGCCTTTGGATCAGGCTCTTGCTGCAAAAAAGAGTTCTGAGATACCAACTAGATCCGTGCCAGTTGAAAGAGATTAAAATGGGCTCAGCCAAGCATCTGGTAGAATCAGCAATAAAAGTTGTGGACTGCCTTTGGTAATGAGCTTCACATCACACCGGAATGATTTTCCCATGAGTTTGCAAAAGGCTCCCCCACCCTGCTGGGACCTGCTTGGACTTGCAGCCCAGGGCTCCTGTGTTGCAGAAAGCTGTCTTTGCAAACAGCTTCACCCATCTCGGGGCTGCCAAGGAAGAGGACAATGCTACAGCCACTCTAAAACCCAGCAGGAAATCTAGAACCCATGATTCTGTCTCAGTAAACAGAGACACACTCTCCCCTCCCTTCGGTGAGTTGCAGAGCAAACCCCAGCTTTAGATAAACAAGGTCCTCTTCCAGGCTTCCCTGAGTCGGTTTCAGCAGATGCCCAGGGGCTCCACAACTCTGCCAAGCTTCTGACAGCTCTACAGAACAATCCCAGCTTAAACTGACTCATAAAGAAAACCAGCAGGGCTCACACCTAAACCTAACAAGCTGCTCTCTGTCCTGCAGCCGCTGCCAGCAGCTCCTCTGAGCACAAAGTCCACCCTGCACCTTCCCACTGCAGCCCTGTCCATCCCTTACTGTCCCAGGGTTTCTAAACACAGGAAAATGAATTGAAATGAGGATGATATCACCTCAGAAGGACATATATGGTAAATCATGACTTCATGGAAGATCACTTTGCTGTTGCTGCCTGTGTGCTGCATCCCAAGCAAACCTAGGATGGAGAGAGCCTGTGTATGTGGCCATCCTGGATTTTATCCTGGGCAGCAGAAGGCTTGTCCCACTGCCAGAGAGCCCCCGAGACTCATCACATTCCACTCTGCTGTGCCTCGCTCTGGCTCTTCTTTTCACCTGCAACCTGTCCTTCCAAACCCCGGGAGCTTTGCAGGAGGCTCCAAACCCGTCCCTGGCCCACTCAGCACCAGGTTTGTTCTGTGTCCTCTGGAGAAGACACAGAGAGAATCTTCTCCCCTTTTGTCCTTTTGCAGCAATTCACCTGTTTGGATGCACACCTGAAAATCTGAAAACTACTCAAATAACTCTGATCTGGGCATCAGCAGAGCTGGAGTAAAGAGTTTAGTCCGACTCAGGTGCTGCCAGGGAGCTCCATGGGAAGGGTTTCAGCCATTTCCTCTGCAGCTCTCTCGGACACAGCCGAGAGGATTCCCTGCATTCCTGAAGATCAGTTTGTTAACGGAAATATTTGGCTTAATTAATTAACATAATGACAATTCTGCAGAGTGTTGGAGGCAGGAATGATGCTGAGTGTGCTTGGGCAGAGCCAAGGGACTTGGGGTGAGCCGGCAGAGGATTCCCATTTCTCTGTCATAGAGTGTTTCTAGGTTAGGAAATACGGATTTTTTTTCAGTGACATGAAATATTGCACCAGGCACAGACCTTTCACACTTCCAAGGAGAATATTAGTAGCCAGTGTTGACTTTTCATCCCCAGCCAAAGGGACGTTTGAGTGGCCTTTGCAGAAAGCAGCACCCAAAGTGCCACTGCTTAGAGGTGGATGAGAAAAAACCACTTTGATACAACAGGAGACCATGGATGAGCTTTCCCAAGATAATCAAAGGGGTATGGGGCAGGCAGTTTTTATTCCTTTGTTCTTTATATCCCTGTTTGCTCTGTGTCTTGGAGATCTCCTTGCCAGACTGCTGTAGAGATGCAGAGCACAATCTCAGCATCATGGGGCAAACAGCACTAAAACAGTTTAATTTATTTTCCTTTCTGGAGTACGCACCTGAATGATCTGTCTCTAATTTGGACATAACCCTGCAGGCTCCCACAAGCCAGCACTGACATCTCAAAGGTTTAACATTGCAGAAGAAGATTGAGTTCAATCCTGGTGTGGCAAACTTGATGCAAATCTGGAGGACTTCTGGTGAAGTGGTGAAGGCATTTTGAACTGACATCAGGGCAGCTAAAGCCATGTTTTTGTTTTGCTAATTGTAGATGGTTTATTTTACCATCTTTTATCTTTTCTTTTTTACTTCCTGTCTTAGTCATCTCAGTTTTTATTGCACATTCTCCATTGTTCCCAGAGCATCCCATTATCTGAGCAGATACTACACGCCTTGTAACTCATAAGCAAATATTCATTGTCTCCACTTGTTTCTTGGCACTGTTTGATTCAAGAATCCCTTCTTACTCATTTTTCACTGACTTTACTCCCTTCCTAAGGAACTANGCATAAGGAAATTAAAAGTAAATTTAGGCACTGCTGGAAGGTCAGAATGGGGCATCAAGCTCCATGATGGTGAGAGATGTGCAGTGAGCTCCTGTAGTTACGGGGTGGGTTAGACCCCATGTGTTGGGAATAAAGCACTTTCTCTATTGCTGGTCATGTTTGAGCTTTCAGTTCTACCTTAAAGCTCCAGGATCTTACATCCTGACCCCTCAGTGTCCCTGATATCCAGGTGGGGTTTGGCTCCTTTGTAAGGGCTGCAGGTTAGATAACCTCTCATAAATTTTGGGCACAAAAATGCCTGAGAGGCCCAGGAAAGCAGTAACGGCTACCCAGGGTGGGCCCGGCGATGGCGAGCTGAGCCCTAACCCGCTGTGTTTGGTGTTTCATAGCTGTACAATGGCACGCTGAAGCGGGATGTGGAGAGCCGGCGCTACAGCTCCTACAGCCAGATGGAGGGCTGGGCCAGCCGGGCGCACGGCAAGGCCCTGTGCAGCCCCCGGGCCGGCAGCGACTACTGCTTCGTGCAGAACATCAAGAGCAGCCGCAGCGAGCCCGACCTCTACTGCGAGCCACCCCGGGGCACCCTGCGCAAGGCCCACGGCGGCCGGGCCGAGCACAAGGCCACTGTCAACCGCCAGAGCATCTACAGCAGCTGCAGCACCCAGCAGGGAACCAGCAGGACCAGTAAAAAAATGCCAGCACGGGCCCTGTCCTGCCCCTCGAGCAACAAGCCCGACGTGGTCTATGCCCAGCCTGTGATGAGCTGCAAGCAGGACGGGGTCTATGGACAGGCCCAGTCCAGCTCCAAGTAAGTGCTCTGACCCTTAGGGAGTGTGGGCAGTGCTGGGGAGCTCTGTCCACCCGAGCCAGGCACCTGAGCTGCCTTACAGCCACTGGAGAGCCCTTACCAGTGCATCCTGCAGCAAAGTGGGTCGGATGAGTCACTCTTCAGGGGTTTATTTCCTTTCCTGGGCTGTGGAGGGGAACTGATAGGACTGGCTCGGTGCAGATGTCTCTGCTGTAGCTCTGTGATGTTAGGCAACACAATCCCTCAGTGTCTGTGGTGGCATCAACCCACAATGATATGAGGATGGGGAGGTAAAGAGCAGAAGGCCTGGTGTGCAGTCAGGGTGTCTCTCCTGGCTGTCCTACTGCTTCAGTCTGGCAGAAAACATACCCAATAAAAATCTGTCTTGGAGTCAGTTCCTGAGGACCTGACTCAGAGCAGGGCTGAGAGCCTGCTTAGCAGTAGTCCTTCCCTCTCTTCTCTCCCCCCAGCCCCTGCTTCATTTGCCCAAAAGATCTGATTTGGGTTCCAGAAAAAAACGGAGTCATAAATTGAAATAAATATCCTAATTGGAATAATCTGACTAATCAGGAAAGAGGAGCCAGTGGAAGGTGTTCAATTCCTTCCTGTCCAGATTATCCAGTCCCATTTGGGGTAGGAAGCATATAAAGGTGGAGGATGGTCCATCGTGTTTGAGCATCAGATCTCTCCTTGTAGATGTTGGCTACAAGCACAGGGCATGTAAAACACAGCAGTGAGCTCAGAACTTCCCAAGCATGTACCTGTGAATGCAGCAGAGCTCCCTCTGACAATCACCTAGTTTGGGTGGTAACTGAACTCTGCCCCAATGCCCTGTGCTACCTCCAGCTCTGGAGCACCCACCATGTACTGTTGCAGGGAGATACTTGGTCTCCACAAACCATAGCCTTGGAAGTCTTGAAAGACCGTGGTTTGCATGTTTTGAACTGCAAAACATTGCAGTGAAAACTGGAGAAGGAGGAGCTGCAGCTTCCACAAGAATCCCCAGGGCTGCTGCACTTCCTGTGCTGCATCACCATCACAGAGGACTTGCTCTGCACCAGCCCAGAAGCTCTCACAACTCAATGACAGAGGGGGTATTTTGTCACACAAACCATAAAAATTCCCAAACTCAATCCTGGTGGTCCCTGGTCTCAAGGAGAAATTTCCCACTGCAGGATAAGTGTGAGACTGTTTACCAGGGCTCATAGACTTTGTCACAACTCCCACCAAAGGCCTGACAGTGTTGAGCTGTTGCCACAGGAATGATGGAGATACTGAGAAAATCCCCTTCGCTGTCAGCAGCGTGTGCCCTTTTCCACATCTGAATGTCCCAGGTTACTCTGGCTAACCCTCCCTCCTTTGGGATTGAGTAGGAGGGTGTGTCCCAGAGCATGGATGCCAAGAAATGTCACTGCCCCATTAGAATGTTACCATGGACCCTTGGCTGCCCATGTGCCCAGTTACTCCATATTTGACTCATGCCAATCTAGCCCGGCCAGCCCAGAGCACTGGTGGCCTTGGCTTGCTGCTGTCAGCAGCTCTGTAAATCCTCTGGAACAGGAACCAGAGACATTACACAAACTGGAAGTGACTGGTTCTAGGGAATTTCTGCCTGAAGAGCAGAAATGTGTAGTGGGAGGGATGGCAGAATGCCTGAACCTGGGCCTGTAGCTGCCTTCTCCTAGGGACAACCCGGCTTTGGAGCAATTAGTCCTGGCAAGCTCTGGCCAAAGCCATGGTCAGGGGTTTGGTCATAGCTTTGGAGAGGTCACTTGGAGAATTATGGCATTTTCTGACAGGAGAACTGCTGTTGTGAGAGGGATCCTCTCCAGCTCTGGCTGCCCTTGGTTAGGGAGTGGCTCCATTTACACACTCCTGGCTTGGGGCAGGGCTCATCTGGCAGAACTGGTTCTGCTGTGGAAATGTCGGGCTCCAAGTCGGACTCCAAGTTGGGCTTCGAGTTGTGGGCTCAGCTGGGGCTGTGTCCCCTGGGTGAATCTGATGTGGCTGTGGCACAGCCCCTTCTCTGCCTGAAGCTCTGCAGAGCTGGACTGGTGCAGGGGACATCTGGTACCAGAGTTGTGCTCAAAGAGGAGGAGATTGAGAGCAGCTGTTAAAGCTTTGGAGACGTACAAAGGAGTTGTCCTCTTCAGAAAAGTGACTCTTTTGGATGACTCTTAGCCCTCAGAAGTGTCTTGCAGGGCACTGTTGGCCTTGTTCTCAGTGTGCTTTTGTTGGGGAGGGGCTTCACTGGTAGGTCAGGACCATGTCTGGGCTCCCCTTGCTGTGTAGGGCTGTTGTGTCTGGAGGATTCTCCACATGGAGATCTCAATCTTCACTTGGTTCCACCAATGCTGGGTAAGGAGATCTTTGCTTGTAGGTACCCCATTATTAACTTCCACATGCAGAGACAGGGCCCAGCTGGGTCACAGCTGCTGCCAGTTCCAAGTTTGGGGCTCTGTCCTTCCATTCTGGTCATTCTCAGGTTGAGTTTGTGCCTTTGTGACATGGAGAATTCTGTATTCAATTTTTGTGCTGCAGATCTCGTGTTTTGGAATGTGTTGGATGTCTTGTCTGCAGGTTTGCAAACAGCCTGAAAGAGCCACGGGAGGGCTGGATGCTTTCCATGCTTTCCTAGGTGATCCATGGGGTGATCTGAGGTGGTCCATGGGGTGATTTCCATTGCTGTGAGAGGGATTGCAGTGGGACCTGTAATCCACTGTGTCTGTCTGTGATGCCCATGGACAGTGTCAGTACTGGCTCAAGACTAGTCCTTCTCAGGCATCCTCTGCTGTGGATCTATCTCCCTGGATGGTGTGAGAAGAAAAATGGGCCACTGGGTGTTTTCAGGTGGTGAGAGTGGTGTGCAGATATCAAAATTCTGAGTGTGCAAGAACTGCCAAACTGTCTGTGCTGAGTAGTCCCTCTGCCTTTGGTGACAAAGTTATATAATTTTTGCAAATGATTGTTGCCATTTATTGAACTGGCTTTGGCTGTGTGAGACAGGGAAGAGCTGCCTCTGATAACTGATATCCCTCAGAGTCCTCCCTCTTACAGCAGCAACTTTGACCAAAGCCCCTTTCCTCCAGCTGCCTGATGAGCAATGTAACACTGAACTGTTTTTCAGGAAAAGCCATTCTGTGATTCCCTGATAAACTAAATCATGACACAGGGGTTTACTCACCCCATGCTGTTGGTGAAATCTGAATTCTTCACTGTTTGCCAGATCAGGAAGTTGAACACTATTGAAAACTCCTCATGCAATTTTTTCTCCTCCACCAGCCCTGTTGTCATGATTCTGGCTCAGTGAGCAGACAGTGACCTTCTTATGTCCCTTTCCCTTCCTTCCATAAAGAATTTCTTCACAGAAAGGGTTGTTAAACATTGGAAAGGGCTGCCCATGGAGGTGGTGGAGTCTCTATCCCTGTGGGTCCCCAAGGAACACCTGGATGTGGCACTGAGTGCTCTGGGCTGGGTGACAAGGTGAGTCGACCATAGGTGGACCCAATGGTCTCAGAGGTCTTTTCCAACCTCAGTGATTCTGGGATTCCAGACATACTCTATAACCACTTGAGCCTTGGGAATCCTTATGTCATATCTGGATGAACATTTCCAAGCTCAGCACCTCTGGTCTGGGCCCAGATGTTCAGGGTTGTTCCAGTGGCTCCTGCCCAAAGGCTGCTCTCAATGAGCGGCACTCAGGTTTTGCCAAAATGCAGCTCTCTGGAGTCTGGTAGAGCTGGTGGAATCTTCTCAGCGTCCAGGACACCCTCTTCTCTGCAGAACCCTTCTCCTTCCTCTTTCTGACAACTCCCATAGCTGCAGCATTTCACCCTGGAAGCTGCAGCACTGGTGATTTCAGCAGCTGGTGGAGACCACCCATATTTGCCCACTTTTAACCATTTCCTCTGCTGGGTGGCACTTGCAGCATGCTGCAGGTGACAGGGTAGTACCTGAGCAGGCAGCTTTTGGCTAAATTACATATTGCTAATGTTATTTATGCCCACTGGGAATAGAAGTTTCTACTCCCTGCTTGGTCATCAGGGAGCAATGATGAGAAGTAGTAACAAACAATGGGATGTTCAATTCTCCTAGGAAATTTGGAGTCTTTGTGCCTCTCCAACTGGAACTCAAGGTACAAGAAAGCTGTGTCCACCAAGGACTGACGTTGTATTAGTTCTGCTTAGAGCTATTGTACTTTGTGGTTCAGGTGCCACATGGGACAGACAGGGCTGGGCAAGGCAGTGGCCGTGGTGTCTGGGGCCCTGCAATGGCCTGAGCTGGTCACACCACTTCAGGAGATGCCTCTCTCTGAGTGGAGGTGCCCAGCAGCTGATGGGCTGAATTCGGAGACAGGACCCTGAGTTACCCCCTGACAAAGCCAACACCTCTTGCTGATCTCAGAGAACCCCAGATGTCTGAGCTGGAGACTGGACTGAGAGCCCAGACTCATCCTACCCCTGGAGAGGGATTGGGGGTGTTCTTCTTTGGGAGCATGGAATGGGGAGCTGGATGTCTGCAGTCAGTCCCTGGCTGAGGGTTTGCTGATCTGGATCAGGAGCATTTAATGGCTGCCTGCAAGCCCACACTTATCTTGGGCCCCATTGGGAGATGTGGGTGCTCTTCCCTTTGGATTTCTCTGTGTGTGGAGAAAGAGACTGAAACACCTCATCAGAGACCGTACGGAAGCGAGTGTCTCTCCAGGCACCTGGGAATCCGTAACATCTCGGAGTTGCTCTGTCAGAGGTCTTGGATGCCTCAGGTGGCAGCTGTGGAGCCTCAGGGGCAGAAAAGACTGGGACAACCCTTTGGGATTTCTTAGTGTCTCATTTGGCTCTGATGACACCAACCTGGCCCCAGGTGAGCTGCAGCAGTCTCTGTGCTGTGGCTGAAGCTCAGGGACAGTGTGTCCCAGTGTGTCCCCTACAAGCAGTCCCTCCTGAGCTCAGCTTCCCTGGAAGTACTGCAAGCAGACAGAAGACAGGAGTTATTAAAATAGCAGGAAAGGTACCGAGGGTGCTTTCTGACCTATCATCTTTTGGGATAATTAGAGGTCATCAATATCAAAACATTAATTCTTCAGGGCTAAGCCATGCAATGAAAGCAGAAACGAGTACAAGGAAAGGCACCTTCATTTTGGTTTGTTTTTATTTGGGATAAAATGCTGGGGTGTGCTGAACACTGTTTTGAGAGTCTCTACTCTGATTTTATTAATGAACAATTAAATTTATTAAGAGTTTTCTGGCTTCCTTCTTTCTTGGGACTTTTAGCCGTAACAAGCAGGATGGAAACTTAGATGAGAATTAACACAGAACAATTTGCTTGTGAAACATGAGGGAATTTGCCTTTCTCTGATACTGATCCTCTTCAGTATTTTTTTCCGTTCCATTCCAGAATCTGATCTTCTTTGTCTCCATTGAATCATTTCTAGCTGAGGTCTCTTCCTACTCTGCTTCTTTCTTGTGGAAGAACAACCTCTGAAGCTCTTCCTACCACTCACATTGCCCAGGCTGGAGATGGCACAGTCCAGTTTGTCTTGGAGCAGGCTGTTGTTCCCACAGTGTGGATCTGGTCAGGAATGTCCCTGGGGAACAATCTCCCCTTTGCTGGACTTTGCCAGGGTGATTTTATTCTCAGGTAGGAGAAGTCCCTGCTGCTTCCTGGGCAGTGTGACAGAGCCTGGCTGCTGACCTGCCGTGAACTTCTGCTGAAGAAACAGCAGGGAAAAGGGAACCATCCCCATCTTCTCCCACAGAACTGCACCTGCATCCCCAGTTTTTCCCAGCTGAAGGAGGGTTTGGCCCTCTATGGAATGCATGTGAAGAAAATTGCCTTCCTTGAGCAGCTGGACCAAGTGGACATCCTTCTGTCTCAGAAAAAGTGCATCTGATTTAATAATTATAAAGAAAAATAAATCATTATGATTACATGGCCACTGACCTGGTATTTTTACCAGTCTGCCTCTCTCCTAGTGCTGCCAGTCCAGGTTCCAATTCCCAAAGGAGAAGCCCCTCCCTGGTGCAGGATCCATCAGGTCTCAGCTCAGTCATGTCTCAGGAGCATGAAAAAAGCCTGAGAGAAAATCACATCCTGGATCCAACCCAAGGATTTCTGGGGCTCCATCATTTCTAGTTTATTTTGTCTTTCCAGTTTCGTGTCTCCTTGTTGCAAGCTTAATGGAAGTTCCTTGGTGCCAGGTTTTGATAGAGGTTCAAACTGATGATAAATCTTATAAGGAGGTGATATTTTATTGCAGTGTAGAAATAAAAGTGGAATGAGGTTCACCCAGCCTTAGACATGGAATGCCAACCCCAGACTGTTGTCTCTCATTCCAGCATACCAAGAGAGGCAGAGGTGCCTCCAGAGGGCAGGGCTTCCTTTCCTATGAAAAATGTCCAAGATACAAAGGCAAGGTGGTTTTTGGAAGCACTGATTTCTCTCCACTGACTCTACAGGTGCTTGAATGAGTGATGCAGACTGGGTGTAACTTTATGCCAGTGAGGGCATTGGAGACCAACGTCCTTCATGCTGCCTTTTGTGTGAAATTCCCTGTGGAATTGTGCATAGTATTCACTGTTCTATGCTGTGTGAAGGGGAACCCTTGGATTCATAAGGATAAATGTTTTATCTCACTGTAAGTGCTGCTGGTGGTGACCAAGTGTCCTTTCCAGACCTTTATTCTTTACATTTCTTTTGCAGAGTCAAAGCAACTGTGTCCATACCATGCCTGGAAGTGCTACTGTCTTGTGGTGATATTTAACACTTTAAATGTAATGGGTTCATTTAAAGAACTTCTTAAAAATCACTGTTCTGTTGGTCTGTGGCATTGTCTGAAGATGAGCAGCCCCTCTACAGAATCACTCCCTGGTGTGACATGTAGCAAAAATGTGTATAAATAAATGTGGTTCAACCAGGGACTGATTTCCTGATCTCCAGGTAAAATTCCCTGTCAGTTCCAGGGCATAACATCAGTCAGGCACAGCCACTGTCCTGGGAAAGCCCTCACACTTTTGGATTCCATCCACTGCTAATGAAGCCTTTCCCATTTGTATCCTGTCACTGCAAACAGGAGTTTGGGTTTGACTCTCTTCAGTCCTGGACTTTGCAAATTAATGCAGCCACCACTGCAGTGAGCTGAGATCCCTGTGCAGTTTCTGCAGGATTCAGCTGCAAGGGTGCTAAGAGGAGACAGAAACTTTCAATTAGATTAATTTCTATAACTGGAAGCACAGACAAGCTTTGCAGTTCACACCTCTTCATCAGCCTGAAAGTTTGGATCCTTTTCTTATTTTATGTGGTTAAAACATCACAGATGGTTCTGGAACAGAACAAGCCAAAAAGAGCAGGACCTTCATGTTTCGAAACAAGGGAAAGAACCTTCCGATGTTTATACTTCTCCTGAGGTTCCAGTCCTGCCCCAAGCCAGAGGAATTCATATCCTTCCTCTGGAGTTGCAGGCACATTCTTTACCTCTAAAAGGGATTATGACAGTGGTCAGCTTTTATAAGAGCTTGGAGACAGCCAGTGTGAACATCCCTTGGGAGCAGGATGTCTCAGACCTATTATTAGCACTCATAAACTGCCTATTTGTCCATCCCATCACTCCAGAAAGGCCTTTTCCCGAGGGATTTGCTTGAGTTTCCCGAGAGCATCAACTGCTCTCACAGTTCTGCTTCCACCACCTCTCACATCAAAGGATCGCACACTGTGGGAAAATCACCTGCCTGTGTTACCTTGTCCACACAACCTGGCAGATGATTTCACTCCTGTCCACTCACTTCTTTATTTGGGGAACAGTGAACTGGGACTCTATTCATTAAACTTCCACTTTGGACATGATCAGACATCCACCACCTCAACCCAGCTTTCATTTTCTGTCTCCTTTGCTTGTGGGTAGATGGGATCTGGAATTTATTACCCTTAGTGCTCTTCACTGGGTCTTTTCCATCTTTTACCATGTCTTTTTTTGAGACAAAGAAATCCACTAGAGGTGTACTATATGCTCTATGTAGCAATGTGATAATATTTTATCACTGATTCCTTCCCAGTAACTCTGAGTCCTGACATAGCTGTTTTGACTGAGCACTCACCCAGTTCCATATTTCTCTTTGACACAGGATCTGTGGTGATGAGATTGATGCTGGCACCATGACCATCCAGAAGGCTATCCAGCTGCTGTGCTCCTCCGATGACAAGTACCAGGCCATGGGGGCTTACTACCTGCAGCACACCTGCTTCCAGGATGAGTCTGCCAAGCAGGAGGTGAGCAGACTCCTCCAGTGCTCTGCAGCCACACTGGGGCTCCTGGCACAAGAGAGGGATGGGACTGGTTTTCCTTAGTGCCAGGGATCCATAGGTGCCCTTGGTTTTCATGAAGGTGCTTTATACCTCATTAGTCAGGCTCAGGTATTAATTAAGTAGATTTTTCAGCTATGGCCACTTTTTCACAACAGCAGCTGGTCAGGATTTAACACTTGGAATAGTTTCTGGATAGCAGAGGAGACTGTTCCTGTTGTCACCAAGAGCTGCTGTGGCACGGGGTGATGGGGTTTGGCAGCGTGGAAGCTGCCATCCAGTGTCCTCTCCTGGGGGAAACTGCACTCTGTTCCACATCAATCTTTCACTATCTCAGAGCTGCAGTCAGAGCCAGACAAAGCTGCCTTAAGTCCCCCTGTGACCTTTGCTGGGCATTGCTCAGTGACTCTGCAGCCCTTTGCCAGTCTTTTTCAGAGCCCTTTTCAAGACTATTCAGCCACCTGAGCCAATGGGTTAATCAGTGATCATGTACAAAGATAATTTTGCACATCCATAGTGGTGGCTGCCCCTGGAAGTGTCCATGGCCAGGTTGGGTGGCACTTGGAGCACCCTGGAATAGTGGAAGGTGTCCCTGACCATAGCAGGGGATGGGACAAGATGAGTTTAAAGGTCCCTTCCCACCCAAAGGCCTCTGTGATTCTGTGATACTTGATCATAGAGAAGCCCTTCTTATAGCACAGGTTATTTTTCTGATGCTCTTACTCCTCAATTCCTTTGCCAGCATGCAGCAAAGGAGGCATTGTGAAGGATGGATCTGCTGCAGCAAGGATGTCACCAAAGTTTATCCCCACCCTGGATTTATTGAGATGCCAACCCTTTAGAGGTGGCTTTCCCTGTCCTGGCACAGTGGAGCTAGAAGTGCTGTGCCCCTGTGCCCTGGCTGTGCCTGGATGACTGCAGGTGCCCAGCCCATGTTCAGGTGGCTGATTGTGGGGTGGCCACACCCTTTCTTACCGTTGCAAACCCTCTCTGAGCACTAGGCTGTCCCATCCTTCCCAGAAACATGTGCCAGAGCAGGTCAGTGACTCATCCCAGCACACGCTTGTTTTCCTTCCCTCCCAAAAGGTGCTCATTCATTGTCCATTGTCAGCAAACCTCAGCCAAGGGGGTGTTTGTGCCAGGATGGGCTCCAAGTGGGATCAGGGCTGCTGCAGAGCACATTCCACAGCAGGACCCCTCAGCATTTGGAGTGCTTGTCTGCAGGGATTTGCCTTCAAAGCTCCTGTGCTGTGTGTGGTGTCCTGCAGGTCTGTGCTCCCTCCACTGCCTCTGGCTGACCTCGAGGGTGGTGACACTGGCCATGACCATCCCTCTGAGCTCAGCCTGTGATGTCAGGATGCAGATAAGTGACCAAAGCATGCCATTTGATGGCTATAAATGGCCACTACACATAGGCAGGGCAACATTTCCACCTGGTGCAAACTGTGGAGGAAGGTGAAAGTTTGCAGGAGCACATTTCCATTGGCAAAGGTCTTTGTCCACGGCCATCACTCACAGACAGCCACTTCTGCAGTTTCGGCTTTTGGCTCCAGTCTCCAGGCCAGGAGCTTTGTGCTCGTGGCCTGTGGCCTGAACCAGACTTGTCATCCCTGGCCCTTGTTCCGAGGCAGCTCTGCTTCCTCAGCTCCCCCAGGATGGGCTGTCTGACCCCTGGCACTGCTGGGGCAGTTCTAGGTGTCCTGTCCCAGCAGTGTCCTGTGCTCTGTGCTGATGACCCGTGTCTGCCCTGGTGCTGTGCTCGTGGCAGGTGTCTGTCTCGTGTCTCTCCTGGTGCTCCATGCTCATGTCCTGTGTCTGTCCCATGTCTCTCCTGGCCAGGTCTATCGGCTGGGGGGCATTGCCAAGCTGGTGGAGCTGCTCCGCAGCCAGAACCAGAACGTGCAGCGGGCAGCAGCCGGGGCCCTCCGGAACCTGGTGTTCAAGAACCCCACCAACAAGATCGAAACCCGGCGGCAGAACGGGATCAGGGAGTGTGTGAGCCTCCTCCGCAGGACAGGGAACACTGAAATTCAGAAACAGCTCACAGGTACCCAGAGTCTGCTCAGCCCCGGCACGGCCCAGGCTCCCCTCGCCTGGGGTCTGTAGCCTTGGTGCTGCCCTAGCACAGAGAAGGAGTTTTATGCTCCTCTTGCACCAAAGGGTGACCTCAATCAGAAGGCAGAGAAGGTCCTGGCCCTTCCATGTTCCATAAAGGCTCCTCACTTCCTGAATGCCTGTTGGAGAAGCACCTGCCCCAAGTCCCCCCCCATTTATGGTCACCCTGCCATTCCCACGCCTCCCTGCACTCTGGCCCCTGTGCTGTTCCCAGGGATGGCCAAGGGAGCTGCCAACCTCAGTAGGGTTGGCTGGGTTCTCTCATTGGTGCCTCACCTTTGCCTGAGGAATCGATGGGAGTTTTTTGGTGCAAGTCACCCTCAACTGTGTCTCAGGTTTTATGTGCAAGCCTTTCCAAGATCCCTCGAGAGATCCTGTCCCCTGCAACCTAATAGCAATAAACAATAGCAATTTTGGGAGGAGGGAGGATGCTTAAATGCCCACCTCCACATGGACCCATCCTGCCTGTCTCCCATAGGAGCAGACAGGGACTGGGGTTTCAGGCAGCCTCTGCACCCTCAACTCAGAGAGGTGAAGGGAAGAAGGATTTTGGTGCTGGAATCACCCTGACCTAAACAAAGTTCTTAATGCACATGACCTTGTACTTGAGCTTGTGTCCCATGTCCTTCCTAGGACTGCTCTGGAACCTCTCCTCCACTGATGAACTAAAAGAAGAGTTGATACAGGAGGCTCTGCCCGTGCTGACAGACTGTGTTATCATCCCTTTCTCGGGCTGGTCTGATGGCAGCTGCAACAGGACACGAGAAATTATCGACCCAGAAGTGTTCTTCAATGCCACAGGGTGTTTGAGGTGAGTCACCAGGCAGGAACTGACTGCAACTTGTGTCTGTGGGCAAAAGCTGAAGCCATCTAAATCCTCTTACAATGAGATGAATTTATGCTCATTACAATTGTGTTAATGAAAAATTCTCCTTGAGAAAGTTTTCTTGACTAAGAGAAGGTGCAGAAAAAAATTACATGTCAAATACTTTTTTATTTTTAATAATTTTGGTCTTGCTAAGTCTCTTCCCAAAATATATGTAAGTTGTTTTGTGCACTACTGAAACCCATCAGTGTTTAGCTCAGACAAGGAAAAGGGACAGATTTTACCTTTCGAGTTTTGAGGCTTCCAGAGAAAACAAAATGGTTTAGGGTTTAGGTGACAAAAAGACAGAATTCTCTATGTGGGGAAAACAAGCATTTTCCCTCTTCTTTTGATAACTGCTTCAGCTCAGAGTAGTCCTATTGTCCTGGACTCTTCCTGGCTCATTTCATCAGGAGACTCAGCTACAAAACAGGAGGTGCAGACGGAGCCCAGAGTAGTTTATTTTGTTCACTTGAAGCCAGAGCCCTTTTGTAGAGGATCTTCGCCCTGACTTGCTGTTCCTCCTACCTTCCTCCTCCACTTGGATGTGAATTCCTTGTCTCAATGGGAATAAGTGGGGCAAAAAACCTGCCCTGTATAATGAGGTACTTTCATCAAGGGAAGCTCTCCCCGAGGGAGGCAGCGCTGGCCGCGCCCTTCCCAGACATGCAGCTCACAGGAGCTGGAGCTGCTTATGAAACAAGAGGCTGATCGTAGCAGTGCTTTTGGAGACCTGATACCATCGGCTTCTGTGGCTGGGAACCGTGTCTGGGAGATAGGGAGTGCTGCTCCCTCCTTCCCTGTCCTGGAAGGCAGCTCCCCCAAGCCACTGCAGCTCGGGATATGTGGGGTATGGTGGGTATGAGGTGCTCTGCTTTAAGGTCATCCCAGCCTACTAGCACCATAAAATATCCCATTAAAATGAGAGAAAGACAATGGCAACAGCTTACAAAAACCCTGTGGAGTTTAACTGAAGGTAGGCTCTGCCTCTTGAGACTGATCCCAGCCTGTGGCAGCAGTGCCCAACACCCTGAAGAAGATTGCCAGCTGCAGGTCAGCAAGGGAGCTCCAGAGGCCTGAGGGAGCAGGACTGGGGAGCAGGGAGAGTGAGGGAAGCTGGCAGTTGGATCCAGTTGGAGGCCCTGCTCCAAGGGCTGAGCCAGGATTGCTCTGAGTCACTGCCCTGCCACATCAGAACACAGGGGTGAACAGCCCTGGGTTTGCCCTGGGCCTGAGCTATTGCTGCTCAAGCATTTCTGGATTGCAGATGAATCCACGTTAATGAGGAGGCTGCAAATCACAGTGAACATCAGATCCAGTTCTGGAACACCTGCAGTGAATATCTCACAACCACTGCCAACCTCTCTTTGTTTTTCATTTGCAAGCTATAAGGCAATAAAATAGGGGGGAAAAAAAACCCAAGAACAAAACAACAAAACCCATATCCTGTTACTGGAGAAACTCCCCTGTCCTGACAGTCACCAGTGTCCAGGAACCCATTTTGACCGATGGGTCAGTTCTCCTGGCCAGAGCCATTGCTGCTCTCCAGCATCTCCACCCATTTTCCCACACAGACATTGCTGCTGACCCTGGGTAGGTCTGTGCTTACAACGCTGTGCAGCTTCCTGATGATCACAACCTCAGATGGTCTTTAGCCAGTCTTCCTTTTGGAAACTCCTCTCAGGGGACAGAGTCTCTGTACTGGGACATGCAGAGCCTCTGAGGCAACCTCCTGCTGATGACTGTCCCTAGGAGGGTCAGTCACCTGCAGAGCTCCTTATAGGACATGTTCCAGGTGAAATCGGTCCTAAAGAGCAACAAGAGAGCTGTGCACTGGTGCAGTCCCACCAAAGGCCTCCAGAACAGGAGCAGTTCTTCAGCCTTGCTGAACCTGCTAAAAAATTCCTGAATTCAGTGACAGCCATAGCCAGAACAGAGCCCAACTCACCCTCTGTCCTCCTTGTGCCCTGCCATGCCCCTCGATGGCTTCCTCAGGAACCTGAGCTCTGCGGACATGGGGCGCCAGACCATGAGGAATTACCCCGGCCTGATCGACTCTGTCATGACTTATGCCCAGAACTGCGTGGCCTCCAACCGCCCCGATGACAAGGTACCAGCTGCTACCCTGGGCTGTCCAGCCCCACAGTTAACAATTGCAACCCTGGGAATGTCTCAAAATCCCTTTCCAACAAACACAAGAGGTGGCAGGACTCTCTGGCTGCTCTTGTCCTTCCAAGCCCAGTGGGATCTGTTGGAGGATTGAAAGTCCTTGGGGCTCTAGGCCTGAAGTAGAGCTGGGCTCTACAATTTTTCTTTTACAAACACAGAGGAACAGTAAAACGCTTTGGCTCTTGAGTGCATAAGACCCTTTCCCTTCCCTTCCCTTCCCT
>VZTR01015531.1:111529-139812 GCA_013400775.1 Chaetops frenatus
CTGCACCTTCCCTTCCCAAACCTTCCCAAACCTTCCCTTCCCTTCCTGAACCTTCCCTTCCTGAACGTTCCCTGGAACCTTCCAGCATCTTAATCTCCATCTCTTGCTCTTTATCCCCACCATTTTCTCATCCAGCAGGACTCAAGTGTATAATCCCCAGCTTGGCACCATGTTCAGCAGGAAGGCAGGAGTTGGCATCTCTCTGCCAGTCCCCTGGCTGTGACTGATGGCTGTGGGTGAACAGCACTTGCCTTGGACAAAATAGTGTTTGTACCTTTCGGGGAGTTACCAAAGTTATTTTGAATTTTCTCTGGATTGGGCAAACCCTCTTTTGGGGATAGCTTTTGCAGGAAGCCCCTTTCCAGCAGCACACACAGAACACAGCTCTTCGGAAATGTAACCACAGATTCTGGTGTTAGTTATGGATATCCATCCAAAATTCTTCCTTGTTCTTCCCATTGGGCACTCTGACATCCAGGAAAAGGAGGCTTAAGGCCTGTTCTTGGTAAAAACTGTCACCTGATCTGTAGCTGTGACTCCGAGAGAGTCATTGGAAGTTACCTCTGGTGAGAGGAGGCCTTCGTGACTTGGAATTTCATAGTTTGATCCAATCACTCACACTCTCTTTTCCTGTTTGCCAGCTTGTCTGTGATAAGCGAGACCTCCCAAGGTTCTCTGGGTCAGCAGCTGACTGAGATCCTTCCTTCATGTCTGTTCCAGCTCCTTCCTTCCCATCCCTCACTCCCTGAACCAGGCTCAGGAGCATCTGTGGTGCTAAAAAGCTGATTATGGCCCAGACAATGTCCTCTCTGGTGCTGCTTCAGAGTTTTCTGACTAATGTGATGTTTGCATTTTTCTTCTGGGGGTGATGCAGTCCGTGGAGAACTGCATCTGCATCCTGCACAACCTCTCCTACCGCCTGGATGCTGAGGTTCCCAACAAATACACCCAGCTCAATCACATGGCCCGGAGCGTTTACATGGACAAAACTCTCACAGGCTGCTTCAACAGCAGGAGTGGGAAAATGGAGGTAGGATTTGTCACAGAGGGATTGGGAGTGCTATGTTCAGTTCCAAGCAGGGGCTGCTAGGGAAGAGCAGGATCTGAGCTCCACATTTCTCATGTCTTTGCAGAATGATGAGTACGGGGTCCCCCTTCCCGAGGAGGATTTCAAACCCAAAGGCCCCAGCTGGCTCTACCACTCAGATGCCATCCGCACCTACCTGTCCCTGATGGATCAGAGCAAGAAGGATGCCACCCTGGAAGCTTGTGCTGGAGCTCTGCAGAACCTCACTGCAAGTCGAGGGCTGGTAAGAGCTTCCCTCTGCTTCACACGTGTGCACCCAAATGTGTCAGCACTTCCATGGAATCAGAGTCAGTAAGGTCGTGGAAGACCTTTAAGGTCACTGATCATCATCACTTCTCAGCCACGAGAAAGGAAAATGTCCTCCTTAAACCTCAAGGCACCCAAGCCAGACTTTCCACAGTGTTTTATCCAGTGGGATGGTCATGAACTCCAAACTCAGGATCTCATGGGGGGCTATAATCAGCATCCCAAGGATCTATCCCAGAGCCATACACTGGGTTTCTGAGTTTCCCCAGTCTGTTGGTCACATTACCAGCAGCTGCTGGTATTGGCACCCTCCCCCAGGGCTGCAGTGAGGGTGAGTCCAGATGTGCACTCATAGCCAGATGTGGTGAGAGGTGGGAGAAGGGCTGAGCCACCGCCCATGCATGTGCTCCAAGGGGAGGTGGCTCTAATGACAGGGTGGGTTGTGGCTTGTCCACACCTCAGAGCTGCCTGTAAAAGAGCTGTGACAGATGTCCTGACCTGTGGGCACGGCAGAGTGGCAGTGCCAGGGGCTGGGTGATGCTGTGGCACGGTGAGAGACATGTCACAACCGCGGCTCTGTGGGCCCTCATCGCTCCCTTGGGCACGTCCTCGCAGGTTGCCTCCACTGGGACAGCCCCTGACTTGTCTGTTTGTGCCCAACTCCATCAATCCCAATTTAAATAAGATTGATGGGGAGATGAAGAGATAATGATTCCACAGGTAGGAGAGGCGTGTCACGTGTAGGGAGTGTCCCACCCAGAGACAAGGGTGACTCACACTGAGCCTTCCCTGCTGGGATGGCATTGACTTGCCAGCTCTGGTCTCCTTTTGTCACAATGATTTCCATGCTAAATAATTGGGAACCTTGACTTTTGGCAATTTAATTAAGCAGTGCCATGAGCAGGAAGGTGGAGAGAGGCTGTCACATATAGGTAGAGCTGGTCAGAGAAATGGGGCTGGAGTTTTGTCTCCAGGGAAAAGAAAATCTCAGCAATCAACAACATTGCACAAGGGACAAACAACCAAACCCAGCTTTGATGGTGCTGGAGCAACTTAATTCAGCCTCCTGGAATGGAATGGCTGAAATTTGTCTGAATGTGCAGAAGTGGTTCCTTCCCTCAAGGGTCTCATTCCTGCTCAGAGCTGGAGCTGGAGTTGCCGAGTTTGCTGCCATTTGATGGAAAGGGAATCTGGGGATGAGTTTACAGAGATTGCTGTGATCCTTTTGCTCACAGAGGACGGCTCTGAATGTCCTTCAACTGCACTTTACACACCCCAGTTCTGCTGGTGTAACTGTGTAACAGGGCACATGTTTTCCAGCCCCTTCTCTTCATTACCATGTCACTGTTGATGGACATGTGTCTCCAGCAACCTTTCTGGTGGGGCAGTAGCTTGAGAGGCTCAGTTTAAGCTCTTTCAATAAGGGCAGCTTACTCAGGGGATGTGCCTGGACTCATCTGCCCTGGTTGCATCCTAAGACCTTCTGCATTTGCAAGCATGAGATCACATCTAAGAGGAGCATTTTTTGGTCCTCAGACTGTTTTTTAAAGGCATCCATTCTCTGTTCCTGCTCCACAACAGCCCATTGAGACATGGCAAGGAGGTGTGAAGGGCCAGGGCGGGGAGCTGCCAGGGGGTTGTGAAGAGCAAGGGCAACATGGACATGAAAGCAAAGCTTCTCCAGCTTTTGGACTGTCAGTTGAATGATCAAATGCTCCACTGGGGCTCCAGAGGATAGCAGAACAGCTGCATCACAGCAAATCAGAGACTGACTTTTCAAATGTCACAGAATCATGGAATCATTAAGCTTGGAAAAGCCCTCTGAGATCACTAAGTCCAACTTAACCCTAACCCTAACCCATGAAGTCCAGCTGTTCACCCATGTTCACCACTAACCCATATCCCCAGGTGCCCTATCCACATATTTTTTGAACATTCCCAGGGATGGTGACTCCACCACTGCCCTGGACAGCTGTGCCACTGCATGGCAGCTGTTTTGGTGAAGCATTTTCCCCAATATCCAGTGTAAACCTCCCCTGGGGCACCTTGAGATCATTCCCCCTTGTCCTGATCCTTGTTCTCTGGGAGAAGGTCCTGAACCCCTGCTGGCTGCCCCCTCCTGTCAGGGAGTTGAGGAGAGCCAGAAGGTTCCCCCAGAGCCTCCTTTTCTCCAGGCTCCCATAACTGTGGGAAAGAGAGGTAAAACTGACAAAGTGGGATTATGGCAGCAGGAGAAAGGATTTTACAGTGCTCCTTTTATGGTACAGTCACATTCCTCCAGCCCTGACCTTCATCTCAGCTGTTTCCCCCTGGCACTGTTAAGTCGTAGACATCTCTGCTGTCCCTCAGATGTCCAATGCCATGAGCCAGTTGATTGGGCTGAAGGAGAAGGGGTTGCCCCGCATCGCTCGGCTGCTCCAGTCCAACAGCTCTGAGGTCGTCCGCTCCGGGGCCTCTCTGCTGAGCAACATGTCCAGGCATCCTATGCTCCACAAAACCATGGGTAAGTCCTTTCCCCACACTGGATCCCAGCTTTCAGCTCTGTGGGATCTGCCCAGCTCACTTTGTAAGCCCCATAAGGAGACTTAGCCAAGCTCCAGAACTGGGCAGAGCAGTGTCGTTTCCTCTGGCCCCAAGGACAGTCACCCATGCTGTGCAACACGTGCTGTGCTTTACAGACAGTGACAAACCTGCAGGACCACGAGGGTGACAGTGTTTTGGGACCCGAGTTGGGCTTGAATGCCCATGGCCAACAACACTGCCCTTTCAAAGGCCTGCAGCCCTCATGTTGTCTTGGAAAAATCCACTGATGACAAGGATGTCATCTTTGTCCATACTGTCCAACACTTCCAGTGCCTCCCTGCAGAGATAACTCTGCTTGGTGTTAACACAAATAGCATCATTCGCTTGTGCCAGATTGTGTTTAATTGTTGATTGGAACATTCCTCCACCTCTTTAGCTCACCAGGTGCTCCCAGATGTGTCCCGTCTCCTGTCGTTCCAGTCTGGAAACACCAGCAGCTATGGGGAGATCATGACATCAGCTTGTTATACTCTGAGGAACCTCATCATGTCCAACCCCCACCTGGGAAAGTCTTACCTGTCCAGCAACTTGCTAAATAATGTAGTGAGCCTGTGCCGGAATGGGTGAGTGTGGGGCATGAGGCAGGGGCAGGGACAGAGCCAGACTGACCCCAGAGCCTTCCCAACAGCCTTTGGAGCCAGAGTACAGCATTATTCCTTCCAAATAAAGGAATTGGGCATGTTGGGCAGAAATCCTCAGCACTAGATTCTTGGAAACAGGGAGGAACCATCCAGGGTGGGCTTTGTAAAGGGGCCCCTGGAAATTTTCTGGTTGAATTTTAGGACATTCTAAAAAGAACTGAAGCACCAACATCTTAAAGTCTTTTAAAAATACTACTTACAGAGCTTATAAAAAGGAGAAGTGACTTTTTGCACAAGCAGATAGTGACAGGACAAGGGGGAATGGTTTCAAACTAAAAGAGGAGACATTTGTACTGGATGTTAGGAATAAATTATTCCCTACGACAGTGGTAAGGTCCTGGCACAGGGTGGCCCTGGATCCCCAGAAGTGTCCAAGGCCAGGTTGGATGGGGCTTGGAGCAACCTGGAATAGTGGAAGGTGTCCCTGCCCATGGCAGGGGGCAGGACTGGATGATCTTTAAGGTCTGTTCCAACCCAAACCACTCTGGGATTCTCTCATCTATGAAAAATTCCAGCCCTCATAACAGGGGAAGTTCAGTGACTTCTTGGCTCCTGGGCTTCCCTCAAACCTTGTCATGAAGGTCAGATTTGAGGTTCAACACTGCAGGTACACAAGGATTGTGCTTAACTTTTATGTGCAAATCTGTTCATCTCTTTGTTCAATCATCCTCCTCAAGATGCAGCTCTGAGGGAACCTAGACAGAAATTATTTTAAGTACCTCACTGGTCTACTTCTGTGTTTTACACCAGCTGAACAATCTCATCATATTTTACCTCTTTCTATTTTAGGACTTGGTTTAGGTTTTGGTGGTAGGAATTCTGTCCTGTTTGTTATCCATATTCCCTGCAGCACAAGCCTGTCAAGCCTTGCCAAGTTCTGTGTTCATTTCTGGCCAAACTGGTGTTAAATTTCCATTATCTTTGACCATGTTCTCTCCTTCCTAGGCTTTCATCTCTCCTGCCATCTGTCTTTGTTTTAAAATGCCTTAGACAACTAACCCATTGTTTTCTGTTGTGAAAAACCATTTGCATGCCTTCATCATCCTTTGATAAAGTTCTTCCAATCCACCTCTTGTTCCATGGCAGAGACATCCTCAGTCATTACACGGGGCCTCCTTGTTTAGTTTGGGCCTGGGCCATGGAGCATTGCTGTATTTGCTGCTTTTATTTGCTTCTACTCTCCAACGAGCCCAATTACCATGAAACTCGGCCCTCCTCTAAGCCCTCGTTGTTTTGAATGGTATTTACTCCTGTTGAAGTCCCGCTGTGGCTCCCTCAGACCAGTGCTCAGTAATTTGCTGCTCCAGCACAGCCTTGCACAACCCGGGCGGGGAGCACTTTAATTGCTTTGGGTGCTGGGGATGAGCTTTGTTGGAGGTGACTCACTGAACTGTAAGGGGTTACCAAACTCTGGAGATGTCTCCAGTCCTGCCTGGATGACAAAGTCCTCCTGGGGAAACTCCCCAATTCCTACAATGTCCAAAACTTGAGTTGTTCCTTTTCCTCCATTACTCATTATCGTCCCCAAAGATTTTTATGCTGTTCAGTTCTTATGGAAAAGGAAAAAGAAAACAATTTCCACCCAGGGCTAATCTTACTTGTCCAAGTTATATTATTTCAGGTTGTTACAGTAAAGCAGAGGTTGGAGAGACTTCAGACTCTTGCTAGGTCACAAGGTGAAATTTTCCCAGTGTCACGTGTTGCCTGTGAAGATAAACAAGAAAAGTTAGGGTGGGATTTGTCCAGTCCTACATCAGAAAGAGCCTTGCCCCTCCCCAGTGGAAATCAGTAAGTACCTCACCTCTCCTGGGGGCTGGCTGAAACCCTCAGGTGCCCACTGTAGTTCTGAATGTGGTGAGGCCCACATCATCAACCTCCTCCTTCCTAGCACTGCAGGCAGCAGAGAGAGGGGGGACAGGGGGGCTCAGGGGTGACCCAGTCACCAAGGAGGACCCAGAGACTCCCTGCACCCTGTCAGGATTTTGCAGTTTTCTGTTAATATGCCTCAGTTCCCTGTGGACATTCCCTGACCCCTAGGCTGAGGTAGGTGTCTGGGTGCTCCTGAGCTGTGTCTCCTCTGCCACCCCCAGATCCCACCCTGTATTTGTGTGCTGGACTCTCGTTACCAGCTGCAAATCAGGAGCTCCACCTGCTCACACAACTTCAGAGTCATGGCTTGGATAGAGACTCCAGTTTCTAGACCAGTGAGTTATGGATCTTGCTCTTTCCCATGTTCTCCTCCCTTCCCATGTTTCTTTCTCCTCCTGTTTCTCGTAGCTGGATTCTGACTGAAAGGCAGAAAGGGTTCAGCAGTTTATCTGATGGATGTGGTTTCTTCTTCTTCCTGGAGCATCCCGATTAAGTAATTGTGTGTGTCTGCTGCAGATGCTCTCACCTTTGACATGGGGGTCATGGTCATGTGGGATTCCTTCACTCTTCATTACTTTTAATCCAAGTTGCCAAAATATTGACTACTTTCTAAAATTTTTGGTGGTGTTTCTGAAAATCAAGCCACTGGACCTGATTTATTGGGGTGTTTGGTTTCCTTTTAATTTTTCTTCTCCAGCTGTCTGAAACATTTCTCTGCTCATTTTCAAGTAACATTATTTCATTAATTAAATTTAAATTCTCCTCATCAATTCTACTGGCTGCACTCAAAGCTTTTCCCAAAATCTCTCCCTGTGCTTTAGAGCATCACATTTGCAGTTCATCCCTTTACCATGGATTTATTTCTGTTTCTCTTTGGTCCTTCACTTGTCACACCTTTGCTATTGCAGTTTTATTTTGCAGTTCAATTCCACCACAGCATTTCACCCCAATTAATCTTTTGAGAAACTCAGGTCTTCCATTGATTATTCCCTGTACCAGAGGGTTCTTCTCATCCGCACATTTCCAATTTCCCATTTCTTCCAAACATTTCACCTTGATATCAATTTTATAATCTTTTCACAACCTGAAGAAATCCTTGTTCTGGAAATTCCTCGTCATTCTCATCTCATTGACGTGACACACATAAAGTTCTTTGTACTTTTGTCCTTTGAGGAAGGGTTATTTCTCCTCATTAATTGTTATCTGTAGACGAGATTCTTGTTGGTTTTGCCCCCATTCTGTTTCTCCCCATTTCCCACCATCTCTTTCTGTTTTGTCGAGCCTGTAGCTTTTTGAATGACTCCTGCCACTGCCACCAGGGGACGTCTCCCTCATTGCCTTTCCACAATTTTTTCATGAAAAATTCTATTTGTACAAAACAGACTGTTCTTAAAACCAACTATGATTTTCAGGCAATTTGTTATTAAGGATTTTTTTTTCCCCAAATCAGCTGTCCTTGATATTCTGCTCCATGTTGTTCACTTCTATATTTACACTGTTTTGTTCGGGGATATGCTGCTTTACCTACTGAAGTTGGTATCACAGCTCCACCAGATCATATTGAGCATTTTATAGCAGTCAATGTTGTATGAAACAGTCAGTGCCAGTCCTTCAAATGAAGAGTTTAGAAATTCTTCTGAATTAATAAATGACTCAGGTACCAATGCTGGTAATTTTGGCTTGAAAACACAAAAATCTCTGAGGTGTTCTCTGGAGACAGTGGCAAAAAGTACATATTTAGCATCATTAGAAGTAAATTATTTCAGAAATAAGTGAAAATTACTCTGGCTTAGAAAGAGAGAAACAACTTGAAACTACAAATTCTTGAAAGAGATAGTCCAGTTCGTGCTTTACCCATCTGATTACAGCCACCCTTGGGTTTGTAGGGCTGTAATGGCTTTTTAACCACAGACAACATTTCAGCCAAAATACGTTTTAAAACATTGTCATTCTGGTGACAGAGCATGGGGTGGTTATAACTAGAGAAGAGATTCGGCAATAAAACCTGTTTTTTCTGTCCCAAAGCATTGCTCAGGAATTTTTGACTGTCCTCCAGCCCTCCACACAACACCAGGGGCTGCACAACACCTTTGAAGTTTATGACCAAGTTAAACACGATCATTTCCTTGCTGACATCTGCTGTGTATGTCAGAGAAATGCCCCCAAATTTACTGGATGGGGTTCCATCCCTGTCCTCCCATGCTCCAAGTGTGGAGTTGATGTCCCTGGTTCCTCATGACCTATTGGTCCCGTTTCTTGTGGGCTTTTGGGGACTATTTTGAGGAATATTTTGAGGACTGTTTGTGAGGACACAAGGTTTTGTGGAGCTGTATCAGACAGGAAGGGTCCTGAGCTTGGTCCTATTCCTCTCCATCACCCTGGGTGGAACAGGTTGGGGCTGCTGCCCTGAACCCAGAGCAGGAGTCTTCCACAGCCAGGAGGAGGCCCAGGAGATCGGGAGCAGCAATGGGAGCCAGCAGGGAGGGGATATCTGGGTATGAAATTTTCCAAAATTATAAAAGGTTCTGCAATGACTCATGGTTTCGAGCTGTTACGTGAGCAGGTATCTGTTTCCTTGTGCTGAGTAAGGGCTCTGGGCTGCTTGCAGATGTTGTTATTGCAAAGCCTCCCATCCCTTGTCCTCTCCAGGCAGCTCCAAGCCCGCTTCTCTGCCCCCTCCCAGGAGATCCACCCACGCTGTCCCTGCAGACTCCTGCAAAGAGTTGGCACCATTTCCTTTCTCTTTCCCACTCTCAGATTTCAGACTCAGCTCAATTTTATGCTCATTTTCCCACTCAGATCCTCCCCTCTCTTTCATTTGCCCTGCTCTGGTGACAGTTGTTGTCACAAAATATTGTTGAGAGAGCAGGGAGGCTGTTACTGACAGTCCTGTTTGTGGCTAGCCAGGCTCCCTGCTGGAGCTGGCTTTGTCCCAGGCAGTCAGCAGTGTCTGTGGGGTGCTGCTCTGTGCCTGCCATAATCCTCCTGCTGATTTCATCTTCCCAGCTCCTGTCCAAAAGCTGCCGAAGCTGCTCGACTCCTCCTGACAGACCTTTGGTCCAACAGGGAGCTCCAGAGTGTGCTCAAGCAGGTAAGGACAACACTTCTGCTTCTGGGAGTCAGGAACAGCCCTGGGTTGTGCACTTGCTGAAGTGGGGAGCTGCTAAAGGCCCTGAGCCAGCAGTGAGCAGGGCAGGGCCCAGGAGGAGCCTGGGGCACTTGAGCACCCGCCTGGGATCTGAGCAGGTGGCAGGGAGTCACTGCTGGGACTCCCTCTGGGGACAAAGCAGATGGTGAGCTGCCTGTGTCAGACACCTCCCTCCCTGGGGATGGTGCTGGAATGCTCCCCAGCACAGCCCCCTCGCTCCAGGCCTCTCACCCTCATTTAGGGGATTCCCTTCATTGCAGTCCATCGGGTCCCAGCAGGTGCTTGCCAAGGTCCCTCCTCCCTTTCTTTCCATTTTCTTCTGGGGTCCATAACCCTGCCCTGTGGTTACATCCCATCTGCAGTCAAGGTAAGCTTTCAAACCAAGAGGAGGAGTATTTGCATTTGTTTTGCTCCCTGCACCAGAAGCTGGGAAAGTGCAGTGCCAGACATGCACTGAGCCAGCTCCCACTCCCAGCTCCCAGCCCTAGCTCCCAGCTCTGACCTCCCGCTCCCATTCCCAGCCCAAATCCCACCTTCCAGCCTTCAGCTCCCAGCTCCAGCTCCCAGTAGCTTTCTTTGAACAAGCTGGGTTTTTCCAGCTTCTCTGCAGCACCTGCAGAGAGTAAAGGGCCAAATCAAAGAGAAGGAAGAATCCCTACAAAGGGGAGCACCTGGGGGCTGGAGCAGAGCATTCAAACTCTATTCCCATATTGACAGTGAGGAACTCTCTGCACAGGAGCTGAGGTAGTTTTGTGCCAGGCTCTGCTCACAGCCCGTGCCAGCTTATTTTGGTGTGACTGAGTCACTGTGATGTTCACACAGAGCCTTATTGCATAGGCAAACATCAGGGGAGGAGGATGGCAGCTGCAGGGGCACATGCATCATGCAAAGACTTCTGCTCTTTTTTCAGGATGAGGAACTAAATGAAATACTCAGTGAATTATTAAATGAAAGTTGCCTCCAAAAACCTGGAGGAGTCCAGCTCTGGTTTGATGGAAAGCAATGAAAGGAAAAGCAACCTGGTGTAGTGGCCTGCCCATGACAGGGGGTGGAATGAGAGGAGCTTTAACGTCCCTTTAACTCAAACCATTTCATGGTTCTGTGACTCTAAGGAGTTCATCAGTAAGGGTGACAAAGGCACCCAGAGGGCTGACAGAGGAGGTTGGCTGTGAGTGAAGCACACTTTGCTCAATGACTGCTCTTAGTGTAGAAACTGATTTGCACTCACTGCACTTCATATGTTTCTGCTTTTTCAGCAAGGGTTTGATAAGAACATGATGGGATCTTTAGCTGGAACGACCTTCAGGACCCTCTCCTCCAGATTTTAGAGCCTCTCCATGCACGTTCAGGCTGCAGGTGAGAACATGGCCTCTGTGGTGGATTCAGGGCACACAATCCTTTGCGATTGTTGCTACTTTTGATCACTCCACAAGTGTGTTTGTGAGATTTTCATCCCAAATCTTCCCAGCCCAATCTGTTTCTGTGAGAGGTCAGGGGCTGTGCTATCCCTGGCCCAGGGTAGATGTTGTCCCCACGGCCCAGCTGTGCATTTTGGAGATGCTCAGCACAGATGTCAGCAGACAAAGCTGCTGGGCTTGGCTGTGCCTCTCCCTTCCTTTGCCAAGCAATCACTGATTCAGTGCGTTTTTCCAAACCCTCCCAAACAGGTGAGGCTCCTCTGGGATGCTCCCTGGCAGTGCCCTCATTCCTGAACTTTGAGCAGTGTTATCCAGACAGTGCCAGTAATGTCCAGTGAATTCCAGCACATCCGTAGCTTCAGCCATTAGCCTTAGCAATTGTTTGAGCCCTTAATCCACCTGTCAACCTCAGGTCAGAATTGAGAACCACATTCTGTCAACTGAAAATCCCAATAGAGAATACAGGGAAGAGAAACCATGGGCAGAATTTCCAAGGCATCATTATGGGTTTATACTCAGTGTGAAATGAGGATTGAACACATCAGGCACTTTTCACTCATGATTCCCACTGAAAGGAAAAGCTTTAAGAACTTTGCAAATACCAGAGGTCTCTTGGATGGGTGTCTGAGATTATGCAGAGGGAATTCTTTGCTCCCTTCGCCACCATGGTCCTCGTGATCATACCAAGAGAAAACAGTGCTAAAGCCCCTTCCTTCTCTCTGCCCAGGAGTGGATTTCACTTCCTGCTCTGTTGGGATGTTTTCACTGCGACTCTGAGGAGAGTGGAAGTCCAGGGTGAAAAGCTATGGGCTGCCAAGAAACTGCAGCTCAGGGAAAAGATTAAAAGTTGGAGTTTGCTTTAATGAAAAGATCTCTTGAATGCTTTAATTATCTGGGGTTTTGCTTTTTCTTTGTTTTATTTTTTTTTTCCATTTCAGAATTTGGAGTTGGTTTGTGTCCAGGAAGAGCAACCCTTCCATAATTCCTTAGGATGTTAAAGATGTAGAGAGTTTCTGAGTTCAACTCAACTGTAAAGCAAGCCCAACATGTGGATTTCATGTGGATGACACTGATATTTTAAAGCATTTTCTTCTTTTTAGGGGGGAGTAGGGACTTTTATATACTTTCTCGATGTCAATAATTTTTTTTTGCCAAGAGTGTGTCTATGTAACCCTGGGTGTGATGTGGAGGTGTGTGCAGGCAGCACACACAGAGCACATGTGGGGAGCAGGATCTTCCTCCAGCTTAGTCCCCCATTTTCCATCCGTAGTTGGGGTGATTGTGCAGTTTAACCCCTTGCAGGGTTTTATTCCAATTCCACCCTGTCCATGCACCCAATACTGCCATGGTAAAAATTTTTCACAACATATTTTTAACCACAAATACAAAAAAAGTCAATTTTAGGTCAAGTTCCTGCTTTGCATCTGTCCATTATTAACAGATACACACAAGGATGCTCTTCTTTCCAAGGCTGGTTATTCCTAGAAGTTATGAACAAGGGCTTCTTGTCTGCTTAGAATTTTTCTCTGATAATTGTTAGCATTTTCTTTCCTGTCACATGAACTCATTGTCTCAAGAAGCAAATTGACACCTGCAGATTCTCTCCCAGGCCTCGATCACCCTTCCCTGAAGCTGTTTGTGAAGGGACAGTTGGGACACAGCTGCAGAGCTCGAATATTTGCAGGTCCTCATCCATTCTGAGCACCAGAACAATTCCAGTTCCTGACTGTACCTGGACAAAGGTGGCATTTGAGAAGCTGAGCAGGACAGGCCGAGAGTTTTCCCCCTGGAATCACTGACTGCCACAGGAATGAAAGAAGGGAGGGATGTGGCCTCTTTCATCATATTTTGTTTTCATTGATCAATTTAAAGAACTGGTATTAATGTGAAAAGGAATGTGAGCACTTGTGTGATGTCAGGTTTGGAAATGTTTTATTTCTTGGGATCTTGAATTGCATTAATCTGCCTGTGATGCTGAGGCTGTGATGAGGGACTGCTGAGCTCATTTCAAGGCAACTCAATTCTCACAACCTTCCTCTCTCCAGAAGAAAAATATCCTCCTCATGGAGGGGACACAGACTCACAGGGAAGAAGCAGCTGAGGCTGTTTGCTGCCTGTCCCATACACAGGATTATTGTGCAGGGGCAGAGGAGCCTGTTTTCCAAACATCAGGGGTTCAGGAGGTGCTTGGGAAGGATGGATTATGAGCCTGGAAGTGGAAAAGCAGTTTCATTTTAAGTGTCAGGCTCCTAAATTGGTGGGACTCAGGATGTTCAGTTCACATCCACGGGATGATTTTTGCCCACTAAAGAACCCCCTGTGAAGTTGGGGGTTGTTCTGCTGCAGCTCCAGATGGCCCTTGTTGGTCCCCATTTGGAGCACAGGGAGGTCCTGCCCACAGAGGGAGATCATTTCCAGCTGCTTTTCCTCTTGGGCTACATAGGGTGGCTCAGTCTTGTGCACTTTAATGAGCAGCCACTCTTTGCCCACGTTCACTTTGGAGCTTTCTGTGTCGAGCTGCAGCCAAATGGGAAGGAAAAAAGACCCTTTAAAGTGGAGTGGCAGAAGCAGGAGAATCCAGTAGGAGAGAAGTGTTCCAGGAGGGTTTAAACAGAGCAAAGAGCCCCATCCACCCCCCAGCAGTTCCCTTGCTGGATGTGGATTCCCAGATGCAAAATGTTCCAAATGCTTTGGGCAGGACCCCTCTGTGGATGTCCCCAAGGGTTGTAGCATTCACACAATTGGTTCAGTTTGGGTGTAAAGTGTTCTGTGCAATTTTGCATTCAGGTTTGTCCAACACAAGTCCTGGGAGCAAATGTTTTTCTCTGGAAAACTAATCAGGGAAACAAAACGGAATGATGGAATGTTGAGGAAATTCACTCTAATTGGCAGGGATCTAGGCTTTGTTTTAAAAGAGTGCAGCTGCTTTTAGCCCTAATACAGTTACTGAGTCACTGTACAAGACACAAAGAGCCATAGCTTTACAATCTTCAGCTCACAATTAAATTTACAGGTACTTGAGATTTCATTAGTGAGCATTGGACTCCAGGAGACAGATTCATCATTTACATAAATTTTATTGCAGAAATTACTGTTACAGTTGTTTTTCTTACAGTTTTTTTTCAAAGCTAACAAAACGATAAAAATAAAATCTGTCTCCATGCTCAGAGCTCTTCCAAACGTGACTGGGCACAGCCCTGAGCAATCTCACCTGTCTGGGATGTTGTCCCTACGCTGAGCTGGGCAAACCAGAGAGGTTCCTCCCACTGAGCTGATTTTAGGATGCTGTTTGTCACTGCTTGCAAACCTCAGGGCAGAGCTCACTCAGGAGAGCTGTGGGCTGCAGGAATCACAACTGTTCTGCCAACCCAGAGCTGTTCTGCAGCTGAATCTTCCCCAGGAAATTCTCTGATACCCTCTGTTTTCCTCTCAGTCTCTCTTTAAAATCTGGACACCAGACTCCACCCAAGTCAGTGAAGTGACTTTCATGCCCAGCTGGGAGAAGTGAAGGGAAAATCAGACATTGGAATAACTGGTGTTGCTCATAACCAGCAATTCTGGGAGCTCAGTGAGGTTCCCTCCAACATAAATTAATGCTGTTTTCACCTCTAGTATAATTTTTTTCATTCTGGGGAGGTATTTTTTTTTAAGGCATGATTTTAATTGTGACATCCTCCTGATGAGCTGGTTTCCTGTTCCTTGCTCCTTGAAGAGGCAGGGTAGGGCAGACCCCCAGGATAGGGACAGGGCAGGTCTGTGGCACAGGGATGGAGAATTCCTGAGGAGGAAGAAGGAGCATGGCCAGCAGCAGCAGGAACAGGAGCAGTTGGACACCCGGCCGTGTATATAAACACCACCCTCATTGTCCTGGGCAAAGCAGAGCTTTTTTTGGTCTATTTTCTTATAAATGCTTTGTTTATTTTGGTTGTGTACAATCCCACCCCAGCATTCAGAAGCCTCATGGATGAGTTGAAGGCATTTTTATTCCTTTCTGAACACACACCAGTGTGAGACCAACACAGCCTTACGAGTCCATAGCTCTACAGTGTATTCTGTAAGATATAGGTATCTGAGAAAAATGTCTCAGAGTTTTGTTTTGGCTGTACTGTATGTATTTGCTTCATTGGAAAAGCTGGAATCAATAAAAATTGCTGGAATTTCTTCAAGCTGCCTGGTTTGTATGGTTTTATTTTGGTTGTGTTGCCAGTTTTAGGAAAGAAGAAAGGTCTGAAAAAACCCTGTTACCCTGCAGCAGGAATCAGCTTGGACTATTCTGCCTTATCCAACAGGAGTAAGGAAGCTGTAAATCCCATTTCCTCCAGCCTGGCACTGCCCAGGCTCCCCAGGGAACGGGCACAGCCCCAAGGCTGCCAGAGCTCCAGGAGGGTTTGGACACCAGTCCCAGGGATGCACAGGGTGGGATTGTTGGGGTGTCTGTGCAGGGCTGGGGGTTGGAGTCAATGATCCCTGTGGATCCCTCCCAGCCCAGCATCTTCTATCATTCCATGATTTCATCCTCAGTGGGTTTCTCTTCCAGGAGCTTTCATAGCCATCACTTCAATCCATGAAAAAGTTAATTATCATTGGTGTCATTTGTGTCATTGCTGAAAGGATCCAAAGGGAAAACCCCTCAATGTCTTCTGGATCTGTCCCACCTGAGCTGTGGTTGAAGCTCCCTGGTTCTGATATTTAAAAGCTGAGGTAAGGGTGAGGGGATCCTCCCCAGTTTCTCTCTGGGCCAGGGTGGGCAGGCCCAGATCAGAGAATTCCTCACACAGACCCAGCAGCTAATGGCACTCAGTGACCTCTTCTGGACCCTTCCCAATGGAATGATTTCCTTCCTGAGCTGAGGACCCCAGAATGGCACAGGGCAGAGGCTGAGTGAGCCTAGGCTTGTGTTGGGACAACCCAGCCCTTCCTGATCTCTGCTCCATCCCTATTCCATACCTGATATTCCCTTGGAATCTTTGTTGAGCTATCACTGGGATGGGCTGGCTGTGAATGGTCCATGGAGTCTCCTCCATGCCCATCTCACAAAAGATAAGATTATTTCACCCCAAGTGTATCACTTAACATTTCACTGTGCTGATGTTTGTCTGTCATTTACCTCCCTTTCCTTACTGGTCTCTAGTTCCCCAAAATTCCACAGACATTTCTCTGTCCTCAGAAATGTCATTGATGTATCAGCTATAGGAGCTTGTAGGAATCTTCCCCATTTCTCATAGGCATCACAAACTGGAAAAGGTAAAATATCTGCTCTTCTCTGCTCCTCTCCTTCCTGAGTGCTCCTTCTTGCAATAACCACTGACCCCCCAAATTCTTGGTGGGTCGTTCCCCTCTACTGGTAAATGCTCTGACTTTTTGGCTCATTCTTCTGACTCCAGCTGGTTGTTCCTTCAACTGCTTTTGGCAGGTTTAGTGTAGTGTATGTTGGACTTGGAAGGGGTTGTGAAGCCTTTCCTATTTTTGTCTTCAGCTGTTTGAAAAACACCTGCTCCCACCTGTTTCTCTTGCTGCTTACCCAGGCCAGCTGCCTTCTGCCCTTCATCAGGGAATTCCTCATGGCTGGGATGTGCTGGGATTGGGCTTCGTTTTTATGAATGCAGCCCACATTGCCTGGAAACCTTAACTCTCCCTTTCTTTTTCCCCTTAAAAGCATCTCCCTCTAAGTTCCTGTTTTGGAGGATGAGCCTGTGGTGGTTGATATGAAGACTTTTTTTTGAGCCCAGACTTTTCCTGCTAATCAGGACCAAATTGGAAGCTGTATCTGTACCCTTTGGGGACTCCCAACCTGCTCCATGGAATTGCTGGTGACAACATCACAGGACTTGGTCTCTCCATCAGACCCTGCAGGAACAGGAGCCCAGTGCACACAGGGAAAGCTGAAGTGCAGGATGAACTAAGAACTCTGTATTCCCAGTGCTGGGGGACACTGGGGTGTGCAAGCACTGGAGCATCCTCAAAGATGGAATAGGGAAGCAGCACCTCTTGATCTCCTTCAGAAGACTCTCCAAACCAGACAGCTGGCAAAGGGAAATGAGCTCCGCTCCAAGCTGTTGTATTTACTCAAGGCAAGGCTAAAGAATAATCCTCCACCAGTGCCAGGATCTCCTGAACAGGATTTGCAGCCCATCAGACAGGTTGGGCACATTCTGTGAGTCCATGCAAGGGACAAGGGACAGGTGCCACCCCCTGTACGTAGCTGCTTTCCAGGAGCACCCTCTGCTGCTCTGCTCAAGCTGCTGAAGGGTGGGTGAGCACTGAAGGATTAAGCACAAAGGCAAAGCACCCAAATTCAAACCAGCTTTGGGTGGACCCAGCAGCCCTTCAAAATCTAATTGCACTTCAGCTGTGATAACTCCTTCCTCAGATGGCTCTGGGCCTTGGCACAGCAGGAATGTTTGTAACTGGATTTGAATGTGTTACATAAGTAATTATTTCATAAAAGCCCATTGCAGAGCAGCACATCCAGCAGTACTTAGGAGGGTTAAATTTGACATCACAAACCAACTGGAGATGTCCCAGGCATAAATCCCACCTGAAGTTACATCTCAGAAAGGTCATGTCAATGACAGGCTGGGAGAGTGAGTTGCCTTCTACCCATTCTGGAGTGTCTACAAGAAATTCAGGTGAGTCCCACTGTCCATTCCTGAGTAGCTCCCTGGATATTGGAGAAGGGCAGGACATGACAATGTAGCTCAGCACACACCTCCAGTTGGGAAATGAATTCTTGCTCACCAGTGGAGCCAACACACAACCATGTGCCTGGATCTCTGTTCATGAAACAGAGAAATGAATCCCAGGAAACCACTGGGTCTTTTTGGGGTCTACATCCTGGGTGTGGACACATGACAAAAGCCCATTTTTGGATAGGGAGGTCTGTGGACACACACAAAGACCACAGGGAGGTTGCAAGAAAAAGACAACCAAGGTGTGAGTCAATTGTGCTGTGAAATGGTCCCTTCAGAGCCCGGCTGCAACACAAATGCACTGATTTAGCTCAGGTGTGACAGGACTTGCAGCAGATTCAAGGGGAGAAAATGGATGCTGCAGTCTGCAGTGCACTCGTTGTCCCAAAGAGAGCAGGCACTAAATCCTTGGAAACTGTACAGGTCCTATGGCCCCTGGAATCCCAAATAATCTGTGGGGCTCCACCAACAAAGCCTCACCCCAGCAGCCAGGCAGCCCCTGGCACAGCCCCTTCCATCCCACAGCACAACATCAAAGTCCTTTTTCTCTGGCTGTGATGCTTCAAGGGCAGGCCCCACTCTTCATTTTCAGGTCCATGGGATTCCATCCCACGGGTCCCAGGCACCAGAACTTCCCCACTTTCCCAGGCCACAGCATTTCCCATGCAAGAGCATTCCATGGCCCAGATTCCACCCTGAACTGTGCAGGGCACCTGTAGGAAGCACCGAGCCCAAGCCAGAAACCTCAACAGCCCTGAGGACCCCACAGCACCAACACCTCCTGCAGGGACACAGAAAGCTCCTGCTGGGACAAACTGGCCCAGCAAAGTCCCTGTGTCACAGTTTCCCATGTGCTAGGTGGGATCACCCCAAGCACAGGCTCTGCTGTGGCCCCATGGGCAGACAGGGTGGCAGTGCCACAGCCCCCCAGGACACGCTGGGGGAGACACGTGGCAGCCCATGGCAGGAGGCCCTGCCCCTCACCAGTGTCTGTGCACCAGTTTGGCATCTGCACCCAGTGCCCCCCAGCACCCAGCCCCAGGGCAGCTCCTCTGGGAGCTGGGGCTGGCTCAGGAGACAGCAGCAGTCCCACAGGGAATCATTCCCTGCTTGCCTGCCCTGGAACAGGCAGGACTTTGGGCTCCCCTGCACAGCCTCATCTGTACCTCTCCCACAGTTACCTGGCCTTGCAGATTGGATCTTGCACAGAAGTTGTTACAGATCCCAGATTGCTCTTGGCCCCTTTTTTGGTGCTTCCTAAGCTTGTCTTTGTCTCAGGAGAGCCGTTTGAGGGACCCCCAGGAGGCATCCCAAGCACAGAGCCATGTCCCTCTCAGCCAGAACCAGGAAGCCTCTCCTCTGCACTGCTGGGATGCAGAAAATGCTGCAGCTCTGCCTGAGCCTGCACAGCATCTTCTCCATCAGAGTGGGGGCAGCAGTGACATCCAGAGCAACCTCTCCCAGATAAAGAAAACTGACAGCACTTTGTCAGGATGTGACATCTACTCCTGAGCCCCTTCTCTGACTCCCATCACAACTCTCAGCAGCTTTATCCTCTCGTGCAGAAAAGGCTTTGATGAGAGATTTTGATGTCATTACCTCCCTCTCACCCCCTCCTGGATGTGGTGGCTGAAATGAGATGAGATCCCTGGTACAGAAATGAGATCCCTGGTGCTCCCAGCCTCCTCATCCCAGCTGATGGAAACCAAGGAAGTGTTTCAGCACAAAAAGAGCACGGCAGGGATCCTTGCAGGATACAAGGGAATGCCATTGGGAAGGTGGAACTGCTGACAGGCATTTTTAGGAAGCAGATCTGATCTTGATCAACACTTTGGTCAATATTTCAGGTCCCGGATGAGATCTCAGGTGTCCCAAAAGTGGGAGGTGGCCAGAGCTGAGCACATTTCCTGCAGCAGTCCCAGAGCTCAGCACTGTGTGGGTGCAGAGCCTGCAGGGGCCCTGCCTTGGCTGTATTTCTGCAGGGGGGGAGCACAGAAGCCAAAATCCCCCAGGCTGGGCAGCAGGAAAGAACTCCCTCATGTCCAAGCTGGGTCTGGCCTCCCAAAGGAATGCCATGGGAAAAAAAGCAGGTGGAAATTTTCAAAGGTCATAAATCTATTGGAGGTTCCTGGCACTGCAAAACCCAAATACTTTCCCAGAGAAGGAGAGTTCCTCCTGCCTTTCCCTGGCACTTCTCTCCACAAAGAGCTTCACAAGGTAAGGATCTTACTGAGAGAGCTGAGCTCAAGCAATCCCTGTCACTGCATTTGGGTTCCCAGGCCGAGTTTCAGTGTGGCAGATGCCCCAGCCTGTGCTGTAGAGTGAAGGGCAGCAGAGATTTGCTTTGTGCATCTCTGTGCTTTCTTCCCAATGTTTTCTGTTCTTTCTCCAGGAAGCCTCTTTCTCTCCCAGTACAGGTAGCTCTTACTTCAATCAACAATTCAATCCCAACTGATTTTCCCAGGGCTGAAAGAAATGCTCAAAAAATGTAAAGGGAAAAATTGGAGATTATCTGGAAGCCTTTGAGTTCCACACTAGCTTTTCTTTAGCACGTTTTACCCACCATAAAAATTGATTCTTCCTCCTTCCAGGGGAGGAGACTCAGGCGGGAGGGAGAAAGACACTGGAAAGGATTACTGGAGCGGGGTAATTGGCAGGATTTCAGTGGGGGCCTGGATTTCCCAGGCAGCAGCACATCTCCTACATGGCTTCTGTCATTCTTGGCTGTGCAATGAGAAACTGGCTGTGCCTATCCCAAATATTTTTGGGGTTTTTTTCCCAAGGGTAACCCAGAAGTCACACAGAAACAATTTCCCGCAGGACGCGCCAGAGCAGGAGAAGAGGAGCCAGAAGAGAGGGAGCAGGAGGAGACATCTCAGAAAGTGTTTGTGGTATTTGCAGTGATGGCTCCCTGGTACAGAGAGCACATCCCACACCCAGCACCCTTCTGCCCCTGGAGCCTGCTCCAAGCTCCCGAGAGCAGCAGCAGCACCTCTGCAGGCTCAGCCAGCGTGGGAAAAGAGTGGAGCCACGGCGAGCCCCGCTGGGGCTGAGTCACTGCCCCGCCCTGCGGGGAACAGCGGCAGGCACAGCCTGGGGAGGCTCCCAAAAAAGGCAGAGCACGAGAGGGCGGTTCCGACCCACGGGACCCCGATCCCAAACCCACTGCCGGGAACTGCGGCTGAACAGGGATAGAGCCGTGTGCTGAGAGAGGGAGGGAGGGATGAGGGATGGNCACCTTTACTTATGGGCAAGACTGCTCAGCTTTGCCCTGGGACAGGTCAAGCAGAGCCAGTGCTGACAGCCAAGAGCACGGGATGTGGGAATATCTTCCCAAGGAGTGTTCCCTGCCACCACCCTCCTGCCATGGACTAGCCCTGCAGGGGGAAGTGCCAGCACACTTCTGTGGCTGTGCAATCCCCAGAAACCAGGGCTAGGGTTCGTCCCACATCTTCTGGGGTTTGGCAGAGGGAGGGACCCTTGTCCCCTGCACCTGAGCTGGGAGACAGGAGCAGATTGTGGCAGGGGACGTGTGCAGTGTCCTGCAGCCCCAAGGCTGTGCTAAGGACAGGGTGACTGTGATCCAGCAGCAGCAGAGCCACAAGCACCTTCCATGAACTATCCAAAGGGGAATGCAGCCTGCCCAGAAGTTGTCCAAGGGCAGGCCCTCCAGGCCCTCCAGTGCAGAGCTAGGCTGCTCACCACAGGAGCACCGGTGGGGCACAGCCCGAGGCCAAGCCCAGGCCCAACTCATTGGTATGTCCAGCTTTCCTTTGGGAAGGGGCTGCAGGGACAGTCCCCAGGTGAGAGTGCTATGGCCATTTCTGTCCATGTTTATGGATGTGCCACTGGGCTGCTCCTCCTTCCCAGGAGGATCAGGAACACGAGGTTGCCATGCCCAGGCTGTTGCCACCACCCTGTCACCCTCCCCTGGGACTGCCCTAGGCAGAGGGGCTGGCACCATGACAGCCTCTTTCCTTCAGCATTCAAGGCACAGCCAGGAGTGCGTTTCTCTCCTTTCCATGTGCCTGTTTGGGCCCCTGGGAGTCTGTTCTGCTGGGTTTGGGAAGGTCTCAGGCCATTACCATGGGGCACCTGCTTTGGTCCTGAGCTGACTCCACAACTCCCTGCAGGAGAGGCAGCTCAGGCATCCCAGAGAGTTCCCTGTGCCTCCTCCTTCCTGGAAATAGTGGCAGAAAACTCCTCACACAGCCTCAGATGCTCTGTGATAGCCCCATACACCTGTTTGGAGCAACCTGGTCTCATGGAAGGTGTCCCTGACCATGGCAGGGGGTTGGAACTGATGATCCTTGAGGTACTTTAAGACCCAAACCATTCTATGGTTCTTTGATTCTGTGTTTTTGAGCTTGGGGGTCTCCAAGCATAATTTATTCAGGACAAATGTGCCAGCAGTGCCAGCAGTGCTGGGGCAGGGCAGGGGAGCTGTGCCAGGTGTGGAAGCAGAGGATGCCCACAGCACCCGCCCTCCTGTGGATGGAGCTGCAGCTTCCTTGGTTGGTTTTTTTTAAGGTGCCACCAACACCTGTCCATAAACTGAGCTCAACAACCACATCTAAGAAGGTTTCCCCACCTTCCTGGCCTTTATTGTTCCTTCCTTGTTAGGAGGCATCTTCAAGGATCAATCCACCCTCACTTGGACAGGTTAAAGTTAGACACTGAAGTCTGAGATAGTTACTCTGGGTTCCCTTCATGGCCAGTGGAGAGAAATAAACTGCCCAGTATTCGATCCACCCCATGGCCAGCCAGGGGTGGATGGAGGGGCAAATGAACCATTTTCTATTCCCACTGCTGGTTGAGGAAGTGCAGATTAAGACAAGCAAGGCTCAGGCACAAGAGAGTGACCTGAACCTCACTCTGTCTTCTGGGAGAGCACAGGCACAGAACCCCCACTCTAAAACTGCCCTGCAAAGGAACAATCTTCTTTGCAGAAAGCCAGAGCAGCTCTGGCCTGGCAGGATGGCAAACAACACAATCCTTGTGTCTCTGACAGGAGCTGAAACTGCTGCCAGCCCAAAAAAGGAGGTGAAACCACAGCAGCTCTGCAACGCTCCTGCAGCTTCTGCTGTGCCTGAGGCGTTCCCACCACTGCAGTGCTGCCAGCTCCTGTCTTGCCATCCCCATTCCTCTGAAATTCCCTCCTCCTGCAGTCATTACCCTACCCAGGACATTTGCTTTCTTTTATTTGCAAGCAGAAATCTTCAGAGAAAAGCTTGGCACACTCAGCACCACCCTTGTGCTGCAGGGTAATGCATCTTTATGGCCAGGATTAAGAGACTTCTCTGTAAATCCTGAGTGCTCTGACTCATGTTCATTGTGCTCAACCTCTGTGGAAACCCTCCTAACTGCATTTCCGTGGCAATTTGTGGCTGCTTTCCCTATCTCTGGTCAGACACAGCAGTGCAAAGAGGGGCTGGGTAGCAAAGGAAGCTTCACCTGATTGTCCAGCCCTGCCTCTTGTGGAGCTCTGAGCCAGCACTGAAATGAGAGCTGGAAATTTGGAACTGGTGCCAGCAGCCACCAAAGGCAGTGAAAAGGAGACATCTTGTTCCCCAAACAAGAAATACCATTAATTCTCCCTGGTATCAAGGGATAAGAGGAAATTATCATTTCTGTCCAGCAACACCAGGAAACACAACTCATAACAGACTCTGGGAAGGTGAGTGCTCAGGTCTGGCTTGGCACAGGGAGATGATATCAGTGAAACCTGCAGTGAGGAGAGAGCCCTGGGAGCAGCTGGGTATTTAATTCATATTTCTGTGCAGGCTCTTGCACGTGCCCTGGGCTGAGGCTCATGCTCAGCAGGGCCTTTTCCCACAGACAGGGCTTGTGGTGCTCCTGGAGCACACCCAGGCCCAGCTGGAGCCTCAGGCTGGAGCTCTGCAGGGTGACCAGGACAGCCCATGTGCCATCTCTCCCTAAGGAACAGATGGATATTTCTGCTCAGGGATAGTTTAGAATTCAACAAGAGGTTCATTTTGCATGTGAGACCATTGCAATGGGGCCAGCAGAGGAGAAGCACCAATTCTGACACACAGCTCCTTGGAGCAGCCCAAATCCCTGCACATGCTGGCTTTGGAAGTGCCTCTGGTGAGATCCCAAATTGCCAGGAGCAGCACCAGTGCCCAGCTATGAAGACAGAATTGCTGCAGTGCCCAGGGCAGTGGCCTGGCCAGTTCTCCTTTGCAGACACACAAACAATACTGTCAACACTAATTCTGCTCCTGGAGCCACACACACAAGAGCTGCTTCCTGTGGACAGAGCTAATCAGAACTTCTCAGTCAAATTCCCAGTCATTCTCAGCTGCTCATTCATGGCTTGCTTTCTGGGCTGTTTCATTTTACTCCTCTCTACAAAAAACCTCAGGTTCTCAGATGCTGAACTTGACCCTGAACACACCCACATCAGGGTAGAAATTGTAAAAATCCCACACTGCCTTTAATCTCCCCTTTTGCATCTGAGTGCAAACAAGTAGAAAGAAGATGGAAATTAATGAAATTGAAATTCCAAATTTCCAGGTGTTCTGTCAGGGTAAGGCTAATCCTGGGGCTGTTGCTGATTACCTGGGCTGGGATGCTGAGCCCTCCATTTCTGCCTGGCTGGTGTTAAAGAGCTTTAGACTGAAGAGTCACTGAGTCTTGAATAAGACAGAGAGAAATCAGAGAGCTGGGCTTGAGGACAATTCAGATTTTAGTGCTGTTCACCATCTCAGGCTAAGCCCAGACTTCATTGCTGTCACAAAAAAAAAAGGATTGCAGATAATGAGCTAATAACACTTCACTCTCCCAGCCTGCTGTGCATCTTCAAAGCCTCCACAAGAACAAATAATTAACTGTCCAGAGCACAACCTTATAACTAAGAGCTGAGAAACCAAGTGAGTCAATGTGCTTGCAACAGCTCTTTGCAGTTTTCACTAAAAACTCATTCTGGAGGAAGGGCTTTACTGGCCCAACTGGTCACCCCAATCCACATTCCAGGGACAGACCCAGCCCAGGAGAAGACCCAGCAACTTCAAAAGAGCAACACCTCGACAGGAGTGCCCCAAACCCAACCATGTGGCTTCCTCCTTTTAATTTGCAGGCACGGAGTGAAACTGCTGAGCTCACATCCCTGTGCTCAGCTGGGCTCCAAGGAAGGAGCTGGGCACAGCCCTCTGCTCACAGCAAGGCTCTGGCTGTAAACAGCCTCTTCCCAGGATTTGTAATTCCAAATGAACTCCATTCCAGTGTCTGCTAGTGCAGAATTAGCTTTCCTTAACATAACTGTCTTGGATCTGCACCTCCAGCTCGAGGAACTGTGTAAAGTCCCAGCTCTTATTCCTTGCTTTGGGTAAATTCTTAAATTCTTCAAGAATGTGACTTCTCTTGAAGGTTCTCAGATTTTGGGGAACGTGGGTCACATTTACCTGGGCAAAATAAAGATGAGAACAATGGGTTTTTACATGGATAAATGAAGTCAGAGCCACAGCCCTACAGAAGAATGTAGGGATTTCAGGCAAATAATTCTGTCTTGGAGATTCCTGCCTAACTGTATTTCCACCAGGAGACATCCCTGCTCTGTCTCTGAGACAGAACCTTGAAATATCAGTCTAAATTAAATCCAATTTCCCCAGATCCACAGCAAATTCCAGCCCACAGATCGCGGGGGATTGCTCAGGAGGAAACAGAACTGTGGGGTTTGTTCAAGGGCAGGAGCCTTTCCAAGGGAGATGCCCCATTCCAGGACACCTTTAAGGGATGCCAGGCCCCATCTCACAACCCCCAGTCCCAGGGGTGCTGGATTTCCATGTAGAATTTCTGGCTGGAGCATGGGCACCCATCCCTGGCTGCAGGATGCTGAGGATGCTGCCACAATGCTCTTGCTGTCCCTCTCTGCTCTCTGAGGCACTGCAAAGCTCCAGCTGGAGTTGCAGCTTCCCCTGCAGGAGTCAGGTGCCTCAGAGGAACCTTTGTGCACCTGTAACCCTCACACCCTGAGGCAGAACTTATGGACCCAGTGCTTTTCCATGGAGAACCCAGACAAATTTCCAAAACACCTGTCTGAGACACTGGGGTCTGGAACCTGCTGAGGAGTTTTGTGCCTGTGAGAACCTGGTTCTTCAGGAACCATTTGGGATGGGTTTTATGCTGTGCCCACCTGCCTGGAGCCACCCTGGTTCCTCACCTTGTTCGTGGGCAGAAGCTTTGGGGACATTTGTATCATCTTCTTCCCAAAAGAGAATCTTTTCCTTCCTTCAGAGCTGTTTGTGGGTTTGTGTCCCAAGAGCCTTCAGGCTGCAATTTGGATTCAAGAAATACCAACAATTTCCAGAATCCTTTAGCTGCTCTTCTCAAGGATGCTGTTTGGAGGCTGCAGTTAATCCCAGGGCTCAGGAACATCCAAGACTGATTGCCCCATACAGCAAACACTCAGGAGCTGGTTCCCATCCTACCCCAGTGTGCTCCTGCCAGCCAGGACCCCGTGCTGGCTCTGCCCTGCCAGTCACACAGCACTGAATTACCCTCTGGAGATGTCCATCTTTACCCACTGCCAGGAGAGACCTGGAATTGAAATCAGGCCCTGAGTGGATCTGCTAAGAGAGCTGGGACCTGACCTGAACCTCCTGTGCCTGATCCACTCTGTGTGGCTGGAGAAGAAGCAGGTTGAGCCTTGCATGGGACTGATGATATCCAGGGATCAGTTCCAGTGGGGAGATCTGGAGTCTAGGAATGCTCACATGGAGCCTGCTCCCCCCTGATGCAGCCGACCCACCGTGGCAGCCTTGGGGATGTGCTCTGGGCAGTGAGGAGGGACATCCCCGAGATGCTCAGCCTGAGGGACCAGACCTGTCCTCCTCCAGCACCCAGAAATGCTTCCGAGCCTTTGCCAGGATGATTCTCTTTATAATTACATTAAAGGGTTTGAAACAAAACAAAAACTCTGAGGTAGAAAACCTCTCAAAGCCAAATGTTCCTTTCCCAGGATATGCTGGTCCAAAATTTTGAGACTTTGAGAATGACATGACTTGGATGATTTTAATATCCAGTTAATTTTCATATTCAGTGGAGTTGATATTCTGTTGAATTCCATGTCCTGTCAGTTTTCTCTGAGGTGTGGCAGGCACCGCTGGGACAGGGACAGCCCGTGTGGCACAGCCGCTGCCACACCACGTGAAAAGTGCCGATAATTGCTCTATTTTTACAGCTAATCAGCAGCATCTGATTCACAGGAGAGATCAAAGCGTTTCTCTGGATCAAAGTGTTCCCTCTTTGTCATGATATCAGAGCCGAATCTCTAGCTCTGCCAAGGCACAGCCGTGTTTGTTGACATAGGCAGATAAAAGGTGTGAGTGGCTCACAGCCCTTCCCAAACCTGGAGCAGCCAGGAGAGCACGGAACGGAGCCCTTTCAGTCCCAGGGCTGCCACAACCCAGCCTGGCCGTGAGCCTGAATCGCTGGATTTGCACACTGGGGAACACCTCATTGTGGCCTTTTGATACCTAAGGGAGGCTTGTAGAAAAGAGGAAGAGCACCTTCTTACCCAGACAGTGGCAGGACAATGGGAACAGTTTCACACTTGAAGAGGAGAGATCTAGATTAGATATTAGGAAGAAATTCCTTCCTGTGAGGGAGGTGAGGCCCTGGCACAGGTTGCCCAGAGCAGCTGGGGCTGCCCCTGGATCCCTGGCAGTGTCCAAGGCCAGGCTGGACAGGGATTGCAGCAACCTGGGACAGTGGGAGGTGTCCATAGCTACGGCAGGGTGGGATTCTGTGATAAACCAGCACCTCACAAAGACAGGACTGAGTGCTGCAGGTTTTAACCCCACCTCAGCTGGGTTAAAAACCAGAGCTCAAAGCCATGTTTGTATCAGACAAGGACACAAACCTGAATTTTCCACCTCACCAGCAAGTGCTGCACTCTCTAAGCTGTCAGATAAGGGATGAATTCCCTTCCTCTCCTCCTTTTCCCTCCTCCTCTTCGTTTATGGTTTAAGGCTCAGGCTCAGAGGCAAACTGGGTGCTGAGGCTGCAGCAGCCCCAGAGAGCAGGCAGGGGTGAGGGAGTTGTGGTGGCACCTCGGGACAGGGGTCAGGCACTTCAATCACCTGCAGCAGAGCAGCTTCTTGCATATTCATTTCTCACAAGAGGACATCCAAAGCAAATTGCTGTATAATGAGGATTTTCCCAGGCTCAGGTCGTTTCAGGCCTGAAGGCAAAGCCTGTGAGTTCAAACCTAGCCATTTCCATCTCCTTCAGCTTCCAGTAGACCCCAGTTGTGGAGCAGGGCACACAGTTCTTGCAGTGAGAGCCCAGGGTGCAGGACCTTGCTCTTGGCTACTGAAATCCCATCCCTCACTAAACGTGCTCATGGCAGGGTCTTTGGCCATCAACAGACCTGGAACCTGAGAGCTTCCACCAGAGAGATCCAAACTAAAACTGAGCAGTGCACACACATCCCTCCAGCACAGCCCCCCTGCACCTCTGACGTGTCCTGTGCAGTGCCCCTCTGGGCCCTTCCTGGCTGCCAGCACAGCCTTGAGCCATCAGCTTCAGCCCCTGGAGTCTGTGAGTGAGTGACACCCCTGTGTGTGTCTGTCTGTGTCT
>VZTR01015534.1:3782-19846 GCA_013400775.1 Chaetops frenatus
AAGGGACAAATCCGGTAGGGGAGTGGAGGACAAAATAGCCGCCATTTTGGCAGGCTCCACGCCATTTTGTGGAGGGAAGGCATGAAAAGTGGTTGGGTGGTGGCCATTTTGGTCTTCAAGGGCAGGAAAACTTGGAGTGAAGGAGGACAAGATGGTGAGGATGGCCGCATTGCTGGTGCCATCTTGGGGAACAACTGGGGAAAATGAAACTGGGAGAGTGGGGGAAGGAAGGAGGGTTAGGGAAGAGTCCAAGGCAGTAGGGCCCTTACTGTCCTGGGAAGGGGATGGGGAAGACCGGGAGATGTCAGGGAGATGGTGGCAACCCTGTGCCCTTGGGCAGGATCTGTCACTCAATCTCTCCTGAGGTGGGGAAGAGGGTTTAGGAATGTGGGGAGAGGAACATGGTAACTGGGGAGAAAACTGGGGACCCAAACTGCTAACATCCCCCAAACTTTTCCCCTCATTCCCAATGATACCATAAATCAATTTGGAAATAGGGAAAAACTTAAAGACTTTAAAATACCTCTGGGTGGAAAAATTAAATTATTTCCTCCCCACTTAATCCAAAAACTCAATAGACATAACTGATTCCCATGTTAAATTAGGAAAATTCTTAAAAAGCAAGAACCTCTAACTCCCCCTTTGAAAACTTTGCCTTCTTGTCTATAAGGGATCCCTCAACTTGGAAATAAACCTCCTACTGCCAGTGGGAATATTTAGCACCCATCTCGCTCTGTAATTCCCCTATGAAACTGAAAAGGAGAAATGAAAGAAGAAGAGACCCCAATTGAAACACTCACCACACCAGGGGTCAACACAAATAAATCCCATAGGGGCTCTGCCACAGCAACTGGTCCCTTTCTTCTGCAGCAATTCCTGGGATTATCAGCTGCCCCTTCCAGGAGTCCGCGTAAAACCGTGAACCCCCTTTGAGGAACTGGAACTCTGAGAGTGTCTTTAAATCCAAGCAGCGGAAGCTGCTTGGAGACACTTGCAGGGAACCTCCACTAGAGATCTCTGTTTGGGGTCCCGACTCTAGCAGCACAGGCACAAGTGGCTCGGCACCACTACCTTCCTGGAAGCATCTTCATGGGAGAGGATGCCCCAGTTGGTCAGAGGCTGCTCGCCAACTTGCACACGTGGCTGGATGTTGAATAAAGGCGATGGAGGCAGGAGGGGTCTCTGTATGGAAATCCATTGGGGTTTCTTGGGTCCACGTGCTGAAGAGACCAGAAACAAAGAACCAGAACAAAGCAAGGGTCCAAGGGTTTTATAGCGGGGAGACAAGGGGTGGGGAGAGCATCAGGATCCAACGGTCTGAGGGCTCAGGGCTGTGTGGGCCAATGGGAGGACAGGGAAGGAGTGGCTAGGGGACAGGGATCAACGGGGAACCAAGGAAGGGAAAACAATCTGGAACCTGACCTTGTAGGGGAGAAAAGGAGCAGGGAGACAGAGAACCCATCGAGGTGGTAAAACTGGGGCACACCTCTATGAGAGTGCAGGGCATCCTGGGAGAGGCCTTTCCTATCACCACAACTGAGGAGTTTGTTCTTGCCCTAGGGTTCCTCTCTCCAAGGGACCTTAGCTGATCCTGGTTCCATGGGCTCATAGTCCTCCACACACTCCACAGTTAGTCTCTTTTGGTCATGGTTGTTGCAAATGTTTTTAGATAAAAATACTATCAGTGTTCCTTTGCTGATTTTGTAGTAAGTCAATATTTATCCCATTTTCCACTACAGCCAGCAGAAGTTTACTTGTTACCTGTGTTATAAATTTTATTTAGCTTCATCCCAAAGTGGCAGGAATTTCTCTTTTATCAATTCTCATAGATACAACATCAAATTTCTTCAGTCATGCAATGAAAACTTGCAAGCTATGTGCTTTAAGACAAAAAATATATATTAAAGAGCCATTGGTTTCAGCTTAAATCATGTTTCACAACAGTTACTATTGTTTATCTCACTGTGCCCTAAAGATTTCAAAAGCTGAGAGCAAAAATCTGTTTTCTTTTTAGATTTTAAAAGTATTTTCTTGAGAAAAATGCTGCTGTAACTTAAAAAAAAGCTTGCATGACAATTTTCATTCAGTCCACTTAGGAAAAAATCTGGAAGGATATGTGGAAAAAAAATTACACATTTGTAAAGAAAATTTCTAACAAGGGTGAAAAGAAGTAATAAAAAAAACTTACTAAAAATTATGAAAACTTGTTTTAGAGTCCAAACCAAGAGATCAGCATTCAAGTAGAGATTGGAATTCAATGGCCCATTTAAGCAGCTTTTTTAGTGCTGAACTGACAGCTTCAGCTTTTCCAAGAATTAACAAAATGGCAATTCAGATGAATTTTTGTGAGCATTAGTGTTTTCAGCCATAGCACATAGAGAGATCATCAGATATATTTCTTTTTGCTGTAGGGGGACAATGTGTGAGCTTTGCTTTGGTCACTGTATGTTTTTAGAATTCCATTAAACCCACTCCACAAAATTATGTACCACATTTTACTTCAAACTCTAAAGGAGATGCAAACGCTTGCGCCTCTTGTTGGGAACATCTGGTGTGAATTTAATGATAGTGATACTTTCCTGAAGCCCATTCCCCCAAGGCAGGCAGGGGCCATGGGCTGCCCTGGCTTAGATAACAAGTGCAGCACTTGCACTGCAGTGTCCTCTCTCATGTCTGCTTCTGGAGAAGCAGAGCTCTGCAGACGGCAGGTTATGTAACGTGGCCCAGAACTGACATGGCCAACTGGCTGCCAGATGAAGCTGCAAAGCATTTGCAGAACCTGAAGATGTTTGTCTGTTAATACAGCTTGTCATTGCAAACTAAAGGTAGTCTGAAAGCTAGTTAGTGACAGGCAGAAGTATTTTGCTTAATTGTGGCATAAAGCTAATAGATCTATTCTCTGAGCTGTCTCTGGTGTCTCTTACAAAAGCAAGGAGAAGGAGGTGAAGGAGGAGAAACTCGTGCTGTGTAGACACAGCATATTCCATCTGTTTAACATGTTTATTCCGTCTGTTTTATAAATTCTTCCTGATTTATTATGACCTTAGTGAGGTGCCTTTCTCATGTCATTGGCTGGGGAGTGTTCAAGATAGCAGGCTAACAGAAAGCCACTGCTCTTTCTGAAGGCTAAAATTATGTGGGCTGAATTCCACAAACTCTCTAAAACTTCTCTAAAACTGAAGCATACAGTGAAACAAAGGATGTAGTAACTGAAGTCCAGGGTCTGTGATCACTACAGATTTCAGACTCATAGATTAATGAGTAAAGATTGTGTGCCTTTGAAATATTCTTAATATAACTGAGGAGTTTTGGTTTTTTAAACGTCATTTTCTTTTTCTTTTCCTCAGAAAGATGAAGAACTTTCTAACTTAAAAACTCCACAGATAGTCCTAATATACCAAATAGTTAAGTATTACATGCTGCCTATCAAGTCATAGGTAATCTTGAAGTCTCCTATCCAAAAATAAGTATAGAAAAAAAGTTAAATTTCTCATATTAACAGACACCATTTACCCCATACATCCCTTTTCCAAGATGAAAAGCAAATTTCCAATTTTTATCTTTTAGCACAAAACGCAATGTCTTTTCCTTACAGTAAGGAGCTTTCACAGCTCACCATTTTCAGTCACAGTCACAGTCTTTGGCTTATGCAACTGCTTTACTGCTGTCCTCTTTGAACTCTACCATTATCTTGTCTACTGAGTGTGTTAGCCATTACCCAGCTGATTATCTTCTTGCTTTCACAAAAAGAGCCTCCAAAGAGAGAATCTTCATGCCTTTGCAGAGCAGAGAGCAGCTGCATGCTCTCACCCTCTGCAGCAGGAGCAATCCATGATTGAGTTCATAGCTTCACCACATTTGCAAAGAAATACTTCCTGCTTATTTTTATGCCTGAAATTTTCCTTCCAAGGCTGACCAGGCAGCTGTTCAATCTATTGAAGGAATCAATGAACAGATTTAGATAATTAATTTCTGGCACCACAGGTTACTGAACAGGGCATTCACAATACTACAGTGTCTTCTGCAAGGTTATAACTGCTTTTCACTCTTACAGACACCTCTCTTACATTCTGCTCTAGAATTGGTGATGCATTACTCATTAGTCTTCAACACTGGTACTTAATTAGGCTGCTCAAGACTGCATCATTACTGCCCCAGATTCCAATGGAGTCATAGATTTCACCTATGATAGTAATGGTAAGGGAGCCAAAGTGACTGTGTGTAGTATAGCAGAGAAAAAGGCTTCGAAGAGGAGGCAGAACTTCTATTCAAATGTCTCCTTTCTGTTGAAATCTGAAAGTGCTTTCTCTGTCCAATTCTATATTTTATATAGTCACCTTCCCCATACACTAGAAGATACAAACCAAAACTGGGCATGCTGTTCTGAACTCTTTTGCAAAACTTAAAATAAAGACCCTTATATATTTGTTGAAATAAGTGGTTTCAATCATCCCTCCTAAGCACAATCCATTTTGCTCTGCAGAATCCAACCCACTGTGAATTTCAAAAGATTCGTTCTTTGGCATCAGATTTTGTTTGGACTACAATCATATAGTCACAGAAAGGTTTGGACTGGAATGATCCTTAAAGATCTTTTTTTTTTCAATGTCCCCCACCATGGGAAGGGGCACTATTCGCAAGACCAGGTTACTCAAAACCTCATCCAGCTTGGCCTTAAGCACTTCCAATAATGGGCCATCCACAGCTTCTCTGGACCTGCCCCAGTGCCTCATCACCCTCACAGTAAATCTTTCTACCATCTTGCTACCATTAAACTGACTGTCTTTCAGTTCAAAGTCATTCCCCCTAGTCCTGCTACTACTTGCCCTTGTAAAATGTCCCTGTACAGATCTCTTGTAGTGCCCTCCACTAGAATGTGCCCTAAGGTTCCCTGGAGTTTTCTCTTTTCCAGGCTGAACAACCCCAACTCTCTCAGCCTGTCTCTGTAGGAGAGATGCTCCAACTCTCTGATCAACTTTGTGGACCTCCAGTGGACTTGCTCCAACAGGTCCTTCCTGTATTTGGGGTCTCATGAGAGCTGGGCACAGCACTCTGGGCAGGATCACTCATGAACAGACTGGAGAGGCAGATTAATCTCCCTTGCCCTGCTGCCACTTCTTTGGATGGAGCCCAGGACACAGCTGCCTGTGCTGCAAGTGCACATGGCCAGGTCATGTCAAGCTCCTTGTCTAACAGCACTCCTGAGTACTTCTCCTCAGGACTGCTTTATATCCATTCCACACACCCAGACTGATTTTGTGCTTGGGATTGCCCCAACCCAGGTGCAGGACCTTGCACTTCACTGAAATTCACGAGGTTTGCACAGACCCACCTGCCAAGAGTGTCAAGGTCTCTCTGTGGGGACACACTTTCTCTCCAGCGTGTAGACTGCCCCACATGGCTCAGTTTCAGTGGCAAACTTGCCCTCAATCCCACTGTCCGTGGGGCAAAAAAGGTGTTGAACAATGCTGGTTTCAGTACTGAACCCTGAGGGTAGCACTGGAACCGGTCTCTGCTTGGACACTGAGCCATTGGCCACAGCACTTCGGATGTCACATCCAGCCAATTCCTCATCCACCAAGGGCTCCATCTTCCAAATCCACATCTCTCCAGTTTAGAGAAAAGGATGTTGTGTGGGACAGTGTCAAATGCCTTGCACAAGTCCAAATAATGTCAGTCACTCTTCCCTCATCCACCAACTTTGTTACAGTCATAAGAGGCCATCACATTGCCTTTGAAAATGTTTTACTATATTAGAGAGAGCATATACATGAATATTTGTTTATTCTAATGATACTTGTGCAGAATGAATTGTCTCCATTCAAATATTTTTTCTTTGCTTCCTTTTAGTTTGTTCCTTTCCCTTATGAAATATGAAAATACAACTGTAGTGCTTTGGTATTCTGTAGTCCTGACTCCTAAACTATTTTAGAGAAAAAGGTAGATTTTTTTTTTTCCTAGATTTTACCCAAGGATTTCAAAGAAATGTGACCTCCATGAGAATATGACTTCAGATAATCTGGTTTTCCATTAATTGTCAGATCCTTAAAAATGTGAAAGCTGCCAATGACAGGGTAAAAAAAAAAAAAAAAAAAAAAAAAAAAAAAAAAAAAAAAAAAGGGGGGAAANGTGTGGAAAAATAAAACCCCAAGGTAACACAGAATTAAATTCTCAGAAATGGGTGTATCAGCCCTTGAAGACAAACTCTGCACAACATCTCCATGGTCATTCAACACAGACCATATAAAGACTTCTTGTTTTATTATTCTTCTAGCAGTTATCTTAAAAAAAAACCTAATTCTATTAATTTTAAGAGAGATAGAATTTCTTTAATTTTCTCATATTCACTTCTTTATTAACCTTTACTTCTTGTTTACTGTATCACAAATATTTTCCCTTTGAGATAAAAGTCAGAGCACATAATAATACCTGACATAATTTTTCTTCTTCCCTTGAGAATGTTTTCACTTTTCATTTGACAAGCCAAATGAAAATGCTTTGAAAGAGTCTCTTTGTGTGCACATGTGTAATTAAACAGTACTGATACAAGTTAGTTTTAGAAGGTTCACATGTCTAGGAAGTTTCATTTGTCTCTTACTAAGAAACGAGTATTTCCATATAGAATTCAAAATCCTTTCAATCATTACCTGAGATTAAGACAAAAATAGTTCATGTATATTGATGATCCCACTAAAGATCATGATTTGAAGTTTCAAGTGAAGAAAGTGAAAACAAGTATTTGTTTTGCACATGCATCAATTCTATTTATAGAGGAAATTGGGCACATACACAAGTAGATGTCCCAAGTTAGTTGTTTGTTCACAAGGGTGATGAGGAAAATAAAGGCTATAAAGCACAAATATCTAGCTACACCCATGACCATGTTCCAGTCAGGTATGCAATTGCTTATGTATGGTGTTGAATATTAAATTTCTACATCATTTTGACTGCTTAGATATTTTATAGCACTACCAATATTGCTTTATATTTTGACAACTGGAAAGAATGGATTCTGATATGAAGGCACTTCCATTTTTGTGTTCATGACAATAATAAAAGTCTCCTAGATCAATCAGAATACTCAGAATATTTAGAAATATGAAATAATATTTCTTTGTGCATTTTTTTATTCAGTAGAAATCTGTCAATACTGCATCTGAAACTACCTCTGCAATTGTAAGGTCTTAAAGATACTTTTTTGCTGCCACGTTGAAACATGACAAATACACAGAATCAGGTACATGTATTTCAGAGAAAGGATGAAAATTTTTCAGTTGTCTGACAATCTGAGTAGAATAATTTATTCAATCTCAAGTACAATATTTGTGCTCTGTGAATGTGAATAGTTGTGTATTTTCATGCTTGTTTTATGTGATACAGAGAAGTGATAATCTTCATCTAGGAGAATCAGGCCCACTCAATGCATCTAAGCAATGTGCTGAAATTAATTTCTAGTGTTTACAGGTATTTATATAGAAAACTGTTATTTTTCTGTGATGAATTATATTGCTGATGTCCCTCCTTTCCAAAATGCAAAGCTTGCTGATCAGCAGGCACAGGGGCAGGGAGGCATTCTTGACCCAGGCTTGGCATTACCTAGCAATATTCTATCATATATCTTTCTTCTGGATTATTTGAGCATTACATTATTAAGTGTTATCTGCAATAGATAAGCTCACCTGATTGTTTTATTTATTTCCTTCTTGTCAGAGAGCAGAAGAGCAAAAAATAAGCCCCCTCACTTTCAGTGACCACCTTTCAGGTGATTAATCTGGCTCACTTTATCTGTGGGATTTAATTTTCAGTGCTCAGACTTGGAACAGATCTTGGGATTTCTAAATCTTTTTGTTATCTATGTGTTGTCTGCACAACGGTTGGGGGATGTGTGTGACAGTGTCAAAATTCACACTGTCTTCCATAGTTAAGAAAGAGAATTCCAGAATAACATCTGGGTTGTTAAATGGGGACAAACCCTTCAATTTCAGGGTTCAGCCTCAGGATATCAAAAGCTATATGGATCTGTCACTACCTGTGAAAAAGTTCGCCATCCATATCTTCCCACAGATATTTTCTTATGGTGAATTATGTATATTTTCAGATACTTCAAGGAAAATCCTCAGTTTATTTTGATAACATGTGTAGGCCGACATACAATGTCATCTATTTAATTTACAAGAAAATGTTTTAAAATGGATGTCATATATATATATCAGGATATGTGTGTATATATATCTGTGAGTATATATATCTGTGAGATATGTGAGTTTCTGCAACGAGAGTGCTTTGCCTGTGTGCATGGCAATTGGCAAGACTTTAAAGAATACATTGAAACCTTCTTTTGACTGTAGATGCAGAATGCACAGAAATGTCAACCTAATGTTTCAAGTTTGTAGATTTTTCTTAAATACATTTTTTAAATATTTTTTTAAATGAATATACTTTGTAGATTAAAAGGCAAATTTGATTTAACAATCACAGTTTGTTAAGCAGAAATAAGGAGAAATGACTGTGCTCTTTGTTAGATCTGGCTTCTCTTGCATAACAGAGGCATCTTGGATGTTCTCTTCAGATCATTTCCTATCAACTCAGGCTTTAATAAATATCTTCTTAGTATTTGTACATTTAATGTTCTATGCTAGCATATATGTTATCCATGGCATTGTACAAATCAATCACTTTTTGTGGGATAGTGGTTTTGTACTTTCTGATTTCACAGAGGAACACTTTGAAGGAATACTAAGAAGCTGTTCATATCCAAGTTCTCAATCTTATATTTTTTAAATCTTATTAATTTTTCCTACGGGAACCTTAGTAATCCTCTAAAATCTTCTTAAGCAGGTGTCATGGGTTGGTTCGAAACCGGGCAGAAACACCATTTAATGTAGCGGTTTCACATTCACTTGCTCGCCTGCTCACACCAGGCGAGAGTGTAGTGTAGTGGTTTCATGAGAATAAGGATTAAGAGAAATGCAAAACAGGCCTAAACTTCAAAGATAAAAATAGTTTATTAACAAAAAACAACAGAATCAAAATCAACCCCCAGGTGGTTTCTTCTTCCTCCCCCCAGCCCCTCACCCATGATGGTTCCTTTCTCCCACCTCATTTATCTTCCTTTACCACCATCCTTCTCACCAACAACACAGAGAAACAAACTTAGAAAACCCCTGGTCAATTTACCACTCTTGAAATAGGCTTTCATCAGTCCAATTGGAAGAAGAGTCTCTCTTGTCTCACCATGGAGATTTTTTCCCACAAGAAGCATAAGTCTCTTGTAGAATCCATATCACTGTGAACTCCCGCCCAGAAAGGATATTAGTTCACATGTGACACAAGTCTTCCCCTGGTTACAGCTTTTCCCACAACTGTCATCCAAGGGCTCACTCATATACTATGGGGTGGAGTTTTAAGGATGAGTTGTCCTGGTAGGAAAGCAAAGGTCTTCTCTCTCTGGAAGCAAGGTTTCTCATTCCTGGAACAAGGGGTCTTCTTCTATCCCCGAGGGCAAGGGACTCTCATCGCTCATCTCTGTAGCCTGGTCCCCATCTTTCTCTCCCTCTGGTCAGGTTCCTCATTAATCACAACTGCTTCAGCACCAAGAGCCTTTGCTCAGGTTACAAGCAGGACATTCGCGGTATCCCCCCAAGGTATTCCGTGAGTTACAAGGAGCAGTTCATCACCATGGCTTTACAAAAGATTTTCAGCTTAAAGGCATCTCTTCTTTCTCCCCTCCTTTAGTCTTTAACTTTTTTCTCATTGACTTAGGAGCTTCTGAAGCCTTCTTCTCTGGCTCAAATCCCGGTAACCGCAGGCTGATCTCTCTCTCTCTCTCTCCCCGTTGAGGGAGGGGGGGGAGGGGGGGGAAGCCCGGCCCGGGAGAGGGGAGGGCCGGGAGCCCCCTTCTGGAGTTCCATTCTCCTCTCCCTCAGGCAGGGAGGGGGAAGCAAAAACAACCTCAGAGCAACAGCAGCACTGCCCGAGGTAGGGGAGGGGGTGGGGGGGGAGTGGGGAAAAACCCGGCAGGGTCCCGGGGTCCCCGGTCGCAGCCCCAGCACGGCCCCTAGGCCCTGGGGCCCGGAGCGGCCAGCCTGGGCCATGCGGCGTCACCTCCCCCGCGGACAGAAGTCAAAGAGCACTGCCCGAGGCAGGGAGGGAGGTGGGGGGGGGGGAAACCCGGCACGGCCCCGGCCGCAGCCCCGGCACGGCCGCCAGGCCCTGGGGCCCGGAGCGGCCGGCCTGGGCCATGCCGGAGTTACCTTCACCGCGGGCGGAAGTCGAAGAGGGCTTCCAACTTCCCGCTCCTAAAAAATGTAAGCTTCGCAAAGACGCCTCTAATTTCAAGTGGCTACATGAAGTGCCCATCTTAAAATTAGCCAATCCGTGGGCTCCTCACCTCTGCTGGAAACTGTGTCCCGGCGGAAGTAGGAAAACAAAGAACCCCCCCCAGGAAGGAGAAAAAAAAGTTGTTGTCCTTTAAACCACAACAGCAGGACATTTATAGCAGCTGAATCAAAGTAATATTATATTCTTAGAAACACAGAGGATAAGAATTTTGAGACCTTGAATACAAACAAATGGATGCATAAAAAAGAAGGAAAAAATGTTAGTTTATGCTCAAGGTTTTTGGGTAGAATTACAGTGATTTTGTATAATGCGTGATTGCATCACAGACCCCTGGGTAAGTAATGCCATCTCTTTTTACCTTTGTTTCTGCTCATCACACTAGATGATAAGATATGCTTTTTCCCCTATACCTGTTGTATTTAATAATGACCACTCTTGAGTTTAGAAACATTGTTACATTCACCCTGTATCATCCTGAGTAACCTGGCCTGTAAATCATAATTCTGCCATTTTTTTATCTGTCAGTTTCTACAGGATTTCTAATAATTTAAATCCCTATTTAAATGCATTAGACAACAAAATACATACCAGTCCTATTGGGAAGATGGTATCAACACCAGCTTTTAGAAGCAGTTTTTGAACCAAATCACTGTACAAGTCTCATAGCTCTCTATTTGGGGAAAAAAGCTCCAGTGTGTGTCCATAAATTAAAATCAGTTATACAAACTAGACTTCTATAGCAAGAAACTAGCAAAATAAAGGAAAACAGTTTCCATAGCAAACAGGGAAGATAAGTAACACAATATTTAATAAACTTTGTTCCTCTAGGCTTGCAACAAGGATTTAATAACATCTAGTACTAAGATAGTGAAGTAAAATCATTAAAATTTTAACTCATTTCCTCATGTTTAAGGTCTCATTTAGTAATATATATAAGGGGTTTAATGGTCAAACTAGAAACATACTGAGAAAAATAACCTTCTCTATGTAAAAATCAGTAAAAATTGTCTTTAGAATGACCAGCTAGAAGTATTAATAAGCACTTTAATCTGATTTGAAGCATATATTTTGAATTTAAGTAATATTCATAGTCTGCAATTCAATGGAATAGACATGGTGCAGAATTAAAAAAATATACAGTATATTTCTGGGAATGAAATTTAGGAAATTATCTTTTCCTGTGTAGTCATTCTTTTACTAAATAGCTTAGAAAGTCGGTGCAGAGTATCACAACTAAATTTTTGAGTAAACCATGTAAATAGGATCATAATCCCAAATATTCCTTGGAAATGTTTCCCATGGCCGAAAAAAAAAAAAAAAAAAAAAAAAAAAAAAAAAAAAAAAAAAAAAAAAAAAAAGACAGGATGATGCTTCTAAAAAGTTCTCTGAAGGATGCCTATTTTTACTTATTTTTACTTCTTTTCCCTTCTCCCTACAGCATAAAGAGATAAATACCCTAATTATAATAACCCTTGTGTTGCAGCCATGAACAAAAGCACAAGGATCAGGAAAAAAACAGAGATTGTTAGAACACTTGTTAGAACCATCAGGTCCAAACCTCCCGGTATGATAGGTTCTCTTTCATCCTTTTTGGTGCTGCTATTCTACATTGTGAAGATTATTGATTAAAAGGAGTGAAAATTAGTTTTCTCTTCAATAAACTCACTCCTAACAAAAGTGCACTTGTGGTGATCCTGAGCTTACCTAATGAAATAGTACTTATACATATAACATAAAAAGTCTAAGCTTTTACTACTCAATTTTTTTTTTTTTTTGGTACTTTGAATGTTAAAAGGTGGAAAAAAAACCCCAATCATAAATCATGGTTAATCAATGGAAGCTGTTGTATAAAGCATCATTGAGCAATGAATTCTCATTTGTGCTTTGAACACCTTCACAAGGACATTTTGACTAGTGAATATAAAGCACTTCTTATTAAGCAAAACACTTTTTTTCTTCTTTTTTAAGGTAAAACGTTATTTTGCTAAGTATAGACAGGTGCTACACAGCATAAATATTTGGGACTTATAACTCAAGTTCTTAAATAAATGAGACCCCCTAAACAGTAATCACTGTTAAGACTGGTGCTACGAAACGTTCTTCTGGGGCGAATTGCAGTGTTGGCAGCCTCTTTCCAGGTGCCCCAGGCTGGCCAGTGTGCAAACCGCAAAAGAAAGTCAGAGCAGGGGGGTGGGATCAGCCACTGTGCCAGCTCCTGCTGCCTGGCTGCCCTCGCAGGCACAGTGGGCAACACTCTGTCACCAACAGATCACAGCTCAGGGAAGCAGCAGGACAGAATCCCAGGTGGTGGTAAATTCAGCTGGTTAAGCACCTACTTTCAGGATTTCCTGTTTCCTGAACCAGAAACCCTCTTGCGTTTGAGAAAATGTTTCTTAGAAAATTGAAGTGCATGAAGATTGTGTTCAGCCTGGGTTCAGCTCCTTTCTCTAGCTGAGCTCTTCCCATTTCTACTGTTTTCCAGAAGCTGCTGTTTGACAGGCCCACCACCTGTATGGGAAGGGAGACCAGAGTCCTGGGATCAGAGCAAGCACTGGACATTTTATGGTAAAACAGTGAAAATCGGTGGACTCAGAAAAGTCAGTGCAACTACTCTCACAAAATTCAGTGAGACTGGGGGGCGACAAACACCAACCCTCTCCAACATATCGGTGTAAATCAAGGCAGGCAAATCTTTTCACTGGCCCCTCTTATGGGTGATGATATAACCAGCTGTGAGATTATGCCCTTTAGGTAATGCGTCAAAAATTTTCTTTCAGAAAATAAAATGTGATAAGATGTAAGGAATGTGTAATATAAGCTATTCACCAGAAACACGATATTTTCCCTAGTGGAACAAAAGTTGCATATTGTTGCTTTGATACCTCATCAGGAAAATTTTTTTGAGCGATAGAGATGATTTTTCTAATCACTTAAGACTTTCAAATCCTTTTAGAAATACTGCTTTATGTTTCCAAATAGGCATTGCAGTTAATATTGTGCACTTGATATGTAAGCAAGAACAACACACTCCCTCTCGTGCTATGTCTGTCTCAAAAACGCTTCCCATGTTTGCCTATAGGAATACAATTATTGGTTTGACCATAATTCTGGGGGCATTTATTTTGTTTCTGTTTTGTGATATGTTTGAAAGGATGTAATCTAAACAGTTCATTGTTTTCTGCTTAAGACATGGTGAAAAGCATTGTGAATAATAATTGTTAGATTGGATTATTCCCAGCTACCCTTAACGACACAGTTAATAATTTTCATTAAATCCTTATGTTAGAAATGTTCACTACATTGTAGTGAAAATCTTAATTTCCCTGAAGTGTATTATGTTTTTTTTTTCTTTAAGAGATGTCTCTGAATATTTAGGACACCTCTTATGATGGCTCTGAAATAGCTGAAAAGCAAAGCAGAAAGTGGAATTTACTTTTGCATTATTCTGCTATTACACCAATCCTGCTGCTTTTCATTTGAAATCTTTATTTTAGCAATTTATATGTCCATCATACACTAAGAGTTCTTTCACCGTGTTGGTATAACAAGTGCAGGAAGTGTTCATTTTACACAATTCCTTTAACTTGTACTTTGCAGTGAATCCAAATGTTCCAAGTTAATTTTAGAAAGGTGAGCTTGCATGGGGTCCATAAGTTGTTGCTGAAAATGCAAGATGAGTGTTTCTGTACAAATCTATAAATGAGTCCCAGCATATTTTATGGAGGTCAAAGCATTTGAACCATTAATGTATGTGGAAAGCAAGGGTTTTGAAGATGACTCAAAACAATGACAGTATGCATTTAGATGTTGAATGAAGAGATGTGAATGTAGGCACCTGAATCAAAGCTCTCAATCACCCTTCAGATGCCCTTGAGAGAGGAAAGCAAGGATCCACATTTCACTCATAATATGATTGTGCTTTGGTATCTAGACCTCCTCAATCTCAAAGGTACTTTAGCAGAGCGTCTTGTAAGCAACAAAACCATCAGTATTTCATTACATCCACGCTCTTGGTAAGAATTGTAAAGAAGATAGGCTGTTAGAGTTTCTTAGAATAGAGCTGTTCAGGAATAAATTAACTGGTACTGAGACCTTAAGCATTCCTTCAGTCAGTAAACAAAAGTAATTTGACATGTGTAGCCTTTTTACTGAAGTAAGAAGGTCTAACTTATTCTGCTTTTATTATGGGCAGCACAGTTTTGGGGAGTTTTTTTGGTATCAGTTTTGTATCGGGCAGCTCTGGATCCATCCCCATTAGAGCTTCACAAAGGGTCACTATGGCAGACTCTGAGTTACCTTCTCCATACTAAGTACAAACAGAGCAGTGCACGAGTCCTTCACTGCAGTCAGAAAAGAATATGTGTGTTCTACGTCTCTGTGTGTTGTGGAGAGAATAATTCCCTAACATCTACCACTAGTATTCACTAGCCTTACTTCTGAGACTATTCCATAAACTCAGAGAATATCTATAAATGGTGACTGAATGGAAAAACAGATTTAACTTCAGATCATTACTTTTTAAACATGTCTGATTTCTTATTGGATTTTCGTATAAGGACACTTTCATCTTTACTCCTTGGAAGTTTTAGATACTTGGTGATATTGACGTTGAGCTTGGTTATGAATAAACTGTGAAGTTAGACAAGGGTGCTTGTCCCTGTTTTGATGGGTGCAGTGTTTTATGAGCAAAGTGAATCACTGCTAAATATTCAGTAGATGTGCCCTGTGCTTAAAATGTTCACTGTGCAACAGATAAGTCCTGTGTCAGATATCTGCTGTAATTTTATATCTAGCCTCAGGATAATACAGTACTCTGACTGAGGCTGCCTCCTGATGCAGAGGAAAACATTAGGAGAACACCAGGGGTTCTAACTGTAAAAATGTTGATAAGTTGCACTTCTGGGAAGGGGCAATAAAATATTTGCATTCTGTCCATTAAAAGTGGTGAACACTATGGCAAAATTCTGCCTATGTTGAAGACTAAACCCTGAATGACTGTTTCTGTTACTGGAAAAATTCCCTGTATTCTTTGTCACATTTTTCTGTTGGGGAACTCCATCACAGACAGACTTCAGTTCTGTCACCTGGAAAACGCTATCTCAGTGCAGAAGGACTACACAGTCACTCTGAGATTGTCATCTTGCTAAGAAGACTCCACTAGAATGTGGTAAAATATGTGATCACTGAGCTGTGAAAAGCTGGAATGATATTTTGATGGTTGGTTGATGAGATAAAAGCCAAGCTTTTTTGGTGTGTCCATGGGAATGACAAAAGCCACTATACAGTATTTTTACATCAAAATCTGTCTAAAATGATGCAGTTATTGCTCTCTAACCATAAACAGTGTCCCTGTTTCCATGTTTTAACAGCCATGGAAGAAGAGCACAGAAACATGTATGGTTGAGTTTTTGCCTTATCCAGATTTGCGAGATCAGTTGGTCTTTATATCAGACATGCATCCCCAGGAGCTCTGGACAAGACATTTCCTTTACAAACACCTCTCTCTCTCTCTCTCTCACCACTGAATTCTGACAATTTCATCCTTAGTGTTTTGCGGATGCCTGTCATTTACCCTTAGTTTTCCAAAAGCCCAAATTTTCACTTGGCCTTCTTGCCCGTGGTATAAATCTAACCACTTTTCTATCGACCTGCTATTGACCAGCTCCCTCAAATACCAAAATATCAACAGCTGAGATTGGGGTTTTTTTGGTGGTTTTTTTTTT
>VZTR01015536.1:332-32824 GCA_013400775.1 Chaetops frenatus
AGGTGGGTCCAGGGCAGAGCAGGCGCTTCCCAGGGATGGCTGCCGAGGGATGGTATGGGTTTTCTCCTGCCTAAAAAGTCAGGTGCTAAAGTTCAGAACTTCTCAAGTACGTTTCTCTCCCTGCCTCTCCCTCTCCCTCTCTCTCTCTCTCTCTGCTCCTTCCCTTTCCTCTTTCTCGTTACAGGTGATCAAAGAAGAGAAACATCTGCAACAGAGCGGAAGATTCGAGGGGATCTCTCTTCGCAGAGAAATTTTTCCCCTGAGATTTTCTTTTTGTTTTCCCTTTTTCCTCTCTTTTTATTTTATTATATCCCTCCCCCGCCCCCCCCCCTTTTTTTTTNTTTTTTTTTTTTTTTTCCCCTGGAAATCGATCGCTTATCGCCATAACCCCTACTCCCCTCCGCTTTAAACCAAACCTAACCAGAAACATCCCCAAACTCGCCGAGCACTTTTTCCGCGCCCTGCACAACTCCGGCAGCGTCTCCCGCTCCGATCTCAAGCCCTCCGCGCCTTGCTGAGGAGGAGGAGGAGGAGGAAGAGCAGCGGCAGAGCAGCGAGCGCGGAAGATGGAGGTGTCCACGGACCAGCCGCGGTGGGTGAGCCACCACCACCCGGCCGTGCTCAATGGGCAGCACCCGGACTCGCATCACCCCACGCTTGGCCATACCTACATGGACCCCACGCAGTATCCTCTCGCCGAGGAAGTGGATGTACTTTTTAATATCGACGGACAAGGCAACCCCGTCCCGCCGTATTACGGCAACTCCGTGAGAGCCACGGTGCAGCGATACCCCACGGCCCACCACGGTGAGTGCCCGCGCCGAGCCCCGCATCCCGCGGGCCGGTCCCGGTCCTGCCCCGGTGCCGGTGGCTCCGCGCTGCCCCGAGCCCCCCGCGGCTGTCGGGCAGACCCTCTCCTGCCGGCGGGGAAGCTACGTCACGGGTGGATTTTGGGGTTGGCTTATTGGAAATAAGTACAAATTCAGGCTTCCTTCCTTTCTTTCTTTCACTTTCTTTTTTTTTTTTTTTTTTTTTAATTTTCTTATTTGTCTTTTCTCTTTCTTTCTCTCTTTTATCTTTCTTTCTAATTTTTTTTTCTTTCATCCTCTCTTTTTATCTCACATCCTTCTCTTCCCTCTCCCTCTTCTTTCCCTCTGCCTCTTGCTCGCCTCCCTTCTATTTCTTTCTTTTTCATCTTCCTCTTGTTTTCTTTCTCTTGCCCCCTTCTCTTTCGGTTTGGTCCCCNTGTTTAGTTTTTGCACGATTAAGCTGCTCTGGGGAAGCAAAGCAAGCTGGAGAGCAGGGGTGTGAAAATGACCCCGCTGTCCTCACGCTTGGGCTATTTAATTCGCACTTGGTGAGCTTGTTAGGCTTGGGACAAAAGTTTTGCACACATACCCAGGCCAGCACCGTGGCGTGGGTTTAAAATAAGAAAGAAACTAAAAAAAAAAAAAATGTAGCCCGTAGTGTAATTAAGTATCAGACCTGGTGTGCTCTCCTGAGGGTCCTGCAGGAAGGTAATGATCCACAATGTCAATTTTGTTCCTGGGTCACAGCTCTTAGAAAGGAGGTGAAATACCTGGGGCCGATGGGGCCCAGGTCCAAGGAGGGATGAGTACTTTGGTTCCATCTTTTATAAAGAAGTGGAGAGATTCAGTATTTATAGCTGGAGTTTACCTGGGTGGTTCAAAAAATAAGGAAAAAATACAAATAAAAAAAGGAGGGAAAAGAGTAGAGAGTGGTTTGTGAAGCCGGACAGTGATCTCTGTCATGGCAAAATCTAAATCCCCGAAGTTTGCAGTGGAAATAACCCCAAAATCATGGAGAAAGTGGGATGAGCGGAGTAGAGATGGAGCCGAGCGGGTTCAGGAGGCTACTCCCAGCCCTCAGCAACTTGTTGAGTGCGAGCCTGCATTAAGCTCCACTCAGTAACTGCATTGTTCTGCTATTAGTGCCTTTAAAACAATTATTTTTAAGGATCAGCAGCCTTTGTCCTTTCTTTCTTTTCTTCCCTTTTCATTTCTTTTTTTCCCCAATATATCAGCAGAAAGTGGAAATGCGGTCTCTCTGATCTAGCCTGAATATTATTTACTATGCTACTTCCTGGAGAAGATAATGAATCTTGACCCTTTCTATTCGTATAACCCACCTTCCCTTCCTTTCGAGCAGTGACTTTCAGAATTGTTCACCAGTGCCTGATACGGTGAAAACCAGTTTGGAGCTTTTCTAGACACACACGAGCTCCCATTTAAACTTATGTGTCCACCTTGTAACTATCTGTGCCTCTGTACATCCGTGTTTGCATCTCTCCTGTATATTTAGCAATCTCTATACACATATCACGATGCCTACAGAGGTTATGGATGTCTGGATGTCAGTGACTTTCCAGGGCTTTCTTAGCAGGCACAAACTTGCTCCCTTCCAGTTGAATAACTGTGTTTTCCATCTTAAAGCCATTCGCTCAAGTTGCTGTGGATTTGGCCAGATTTTATTCTTTGGATATATTTTTCTATTTGTTTAGCAAGTTCCGAGATAAATTTAAAATATTAGGTACAAGCCTTTAGGAACATTTATAACCAAAGGGGAAAAGATTTGACTGCAGAAATCTAGTGGAATTTTTCCCCACAAAGTCCAGGTCTGTATTTTAAAATACAAGTGAAGTATCTTTTGTCATAAAAAGGGTATGGAGGGTTTCATTTGAGGCAGTTTGTACCCTCTGCGTGTGCCATATCACCGCAAAAAATCCGTCTAACATTTCTGTGCAGCCTCATGGAAAAAGAAAAGACAAACTGAGCGATTTGCGAAGTTTTTCAGCCCTGTTGTAAAGGTTATTATCATGTCTGTGGGCATTTTCTGGTCTTCTTCGTTTGACCAGAGGATTCCCAGGGTTTATAGCTCACGGCTTTGTTCGGAAAATCATTTTCCAGTTAAGAAAAAAAAAAGGTTTTTGCAGTCGGGACTTGTCAATTTCACGCAGGATCTTTGCTTCAAAGTCTTCGTGGGATTGCCTGGAAAAAGGAGAACGTGAAGCAGAGCTCGCCAAATCCCGTGTCACAGGGCTGGCACCCTGCTTGGAGGGTCCCGACCCCAAAACCCGTTCCTGAACAGAGCCGGAACTGCCACCTCATGCTCTTGTAGCTTTTAAATTTTAATTTTTAAAGAGGAGCAGGGGTTCGCATCAGATGTAGTTTTGCTTGCTCCTCCTTCATGCTGAGCTCTTTGGGAAGGATAAGGAGTGGTGGTGGGGGAAGCACGTCCCGGGACCCCCACGGGGGGCTTTGCCAGGGTGGCAGAGGGATGTGACCGAAGTGTCTCCGTGTTTTCTCCGAGCAGGGAGCCAGGTGTGCCGTCCCCCGCTGCTGCACGGCTCGCTGCCCTGGCTGGACGGGAGCAAGGCGCTGAGCAGCCATCACAGCGCTTCCCCCTGGAACCTCAGCCCCTTCTCCAAGACCTCCATCCATCACAGCTCACCGGGACCCCTTTCCGTCTACCCGCCCGCCTCCTCTTCCACTTTATCCGCCGGCCACTCCAGCCCGCACCTTTTCACCTTCCCGCCGACCCCTCCTAAAGATGTGTCCCCGGATCCGTCCATCTCCACTCCCGGCTCCACCGGCTCCACCCGGCAGGACGAGAAGGAATGCATCAAATACCAGGTGTCCCTGGCCGATACCATGAAGCTGGAGTCCTCTCACTCTAGGAGCAGCATGGCCTCTTTAGGAGGAGCCACCTCCTCCGCTCATCACCCCATCACTACCTACCCACCGTATGTCCCAGAATATGGCTCTGGACTTTTTCCCCCCAGTAGCCTCTTAGGAGGATCGCCAACCGGCTTTGGGTGTAAATCGCGACCAAAAGCACGGTCAAGCACAGGTAGGGCTTTTGGCTTCTTCATCCCCGTTGCTCGGGAGAGGAAGCTGTGGGGGAAAAGGTGGGGGGCAAAGGGATGGGGCTGAGCCCTCGCTCCCCTCCGCACGCAGAGACGCGCTCAAGCATCCGTGTGCTGAGCGGCAGGGGCTGAAGCCCTCCTGGGGGACACACACCACACTTCACCTTCCCCACAGGTTGCGCTGCTAGGTTAAAACCAAATTCCCCCTTGTCCAACCCGGGCTGGGGATAGAACCGGGCCCAGGAACTCAAACCACCCACCCGGTGCCGAGGGGCTCCAGTCCCGGGGGCGACCCGGCCCCTCCAGCACCGTCGGTGCGCTCAGCTGCGGCGCCCGGGGAGGAAGCGAAACCCAGGGAACCGCAGCATTAGTGATCTCTCTGTATTTTAATAATGGTGCTAAATCCCGGCCAACTTCCCCCGCCCGCCCTCCGCCTCGCTCTTCCCAGGGCCTCTTCCCATGCGGCGCCCGGGGATGCGGGGAGGGTTTTCCCCGGGGCGGTGCGGAGAGTTCGCCCACGCAGCCCCCAGCCCCAGCCAGCTCAGTGCTTTGGATCACCCACACTGAGAGTCCCCAAACGTGTCCCCCTGGCCGCCTTTCTCGGGGGGAGCTGGAGGGTCCCAGCTCTGTGCGCACCCCGCGCAATGGGGTGTGAGGGGCTGCGCGGCTCCGGCTCCCGACGGCTGGACCCTCCAGCCTTGGACGTTTGTGTGCACGGAGGGGTGGGAGCGAGCCGAGGGGAGTGTGTTTGTGTGCAGAGGAAAGGGCGATTAGTCAAAACTCTTTTCCCCCTTTTCTTTTTCTTTTCTTTTTTTTCTATTTTTTTTTTCCGAGGAGGCTGCTGCAGGGTTGCCTGGCATGAATGAGATCAGTTTTCAGGGTTTTTCCAGGGTGACATTTACTCTGTCTGTCTGAGCAGGGACTGTCTCTATTTAGCTGATATGTTTGAGCTAATCCAATTATTTTCAGACTGCTGCACGCGACAGTTGCATTGTTTATCCAGCGCCAGGAACTTTAATAGAGTCCGGATGCGGTTAGAGTGACAAAAAAACCCAGACCTGTATGTTTTGTACATGAAAGCAGGAGAGAGAGAGAGAGATGGAGTGAAACAAAAGAGAGGGACAGACACTCAAACAGCCCGTGAGCGGCTGCCCCGTTTAACCGGAGGGGAACAAAACGACCTGGGTATTAACGGGACCGGCTTCCCGCCTGGCCCCAGTAGGGACCGGGTGCTATGTCCGGGGTAGGGACCGGTTTATTGTCGCCCCGGGCGGTGCTGAGCATCCCCCGGCCGCCCCGGCGCCCGCCGAGCCGCAGCTCCCGCCGGGGCACCCACCGGCTGCGCGGTATTTTCAAACCGTCTCGGGCCCCCTCCACCCTCCCCTCTTGTTTTCCTTTTGCCACTTTCTGTTACTTTACCTTCTAGAAAGACATCTGCGGTTCGTGATAAACCAACCCTAGCAGCAACACCTATTTTTTTTTTCTTTCTCTCTTTTTGTTTTTCCCCTTTAAAAGTTGATCTTAGCAAGCTAGGAGCTCTCAGACCAAGAGGGTTAGAGCTGGAGAAAAAGGAAGGAGAGGGTGATTTTGCAGGATGAAAGAGGGAGAAACTGCTGCAAATGTATATTTTTGTTGTTGTAGTTGTTGGGGAGGGGGGTGTGAGAGAAGAGGGGTTCGGTGCAAAGGCTCTGGATAAACGGTTGCTGTTTGTGGTTAGGGCACGGATGCCTCTTGCTCGAAGGCAGCACGGGCTGGGGCAGCGGGGAGCCGGCTCTGTGCTGAGCTGGCTCTGCTCTGCTCTGCTCTGCTCTGCCCGGCTGAGGTCTCCCACTGCTCTCAGGTGGGCCATGACTGACGTTAGGCACAAAAAAACTTCCCCCAGTAAACCAAAGACACAACATAAAACCCCCCAACCCTCTCAAAGTGGCTGAGAAGCAGGTCTGCACCCTCACAGTTCCCTCCTCCAAGCTGGGAACTGGTGTGCTGGGGGAGATCCCCCCTTGCAATAGCCAGGGAGACAATAAAGAGGTGCTCAAAAAGAAGGAGAAGAAGGAGGGAAAGAACTTATGAGGCAGGCTTGGGGCTGTTTGCTATCCCAGATAGCCAGGATGGACCATCAGGCTGCAGATATGGTGGGGAAACCAGAGTAGTTCATGAAAGTTTTGGGTGGTGGAAGCTTAATTTCAATTTAATCAATAGCAGATATTGTCGGAGTTGTTACGTATTGGCTGGAGCTGGGAAGATGCTTTGGATGTTACCTGTGATTATTTTGGGGGCCCTTGATGTGGTTTACCTGGTGGCAGGAGAAGAGTGTCCAGGCTCATGAACACCCCTAGGAGCTGAAAGAGTGCTCAAGGAGTGACACTGGGGTCCTCATATACATCAGAAAGTGGGGCATGGACTTAAATTTTGTATCCAACATCTTAGGTATAGAAGGCTGGAGGATTCCTGCAAAATCTGTCAGGGTTTTTCTGGTGCATGCGATAACATGGGGTCTGCAGAGTTGTAGAAGCCCTTAATCCAAAGGTGAGGGGAAATTGCCAGCTCCCCCAAAGGAGGGATTTGTGGCAGTAGTGAGAGCTTCTCCAGGGAGCCCCTTGAGCCACCACGGCATTTGGGTTGTCATTGTCACCTCTTCCCTGCTGCTGGGTCAGAGGTCTGATGCTGCCTGAGGAGTGGTGCTGGTGAGGGGAACAGGATCAGACCCCACCAGACTGTGACAGGGACATCCATCATTCACTCATGGCTTTGCACCCTTGCTTGGAAATCCTGAGCTTGGGGAGACCTGGCAGGATCTGGCATGGCTGGGCCGCTGGGGAAGTTGTGGGGGTTTTTTGGGGAGAGGGGGGGGCTTTCCCCAGCCTCTTTTACCTCTGCTTTCCCTAAGTGAACCATGTGCTCTCTTGTTTCCAGAAGGCAGGGAGTGTGTAAATTGTGGGGCTACCTCGACCCCTCTGTGGAGAAGAGACGGCACTGGACACTATTTGTGTAATGCCTGTGGACTCTACCACAAAATGAACGGGCAGAACCGGCCCCTGATCAAACCCAAGAGAAGACTGGTGAGTCTCCTTCTATTTTATTCGTTCTTTTCCTGCTTCTGAAACTTTTGCTTCCTATCTGCAGCTCAGGATGGAGCAATCTCAGCCAGCTCCCACTGATCCCACTGCATCAGAGGGCTGGGAGGGAGGGATGCCTGGAGAGATGGTCCCAGCTGCTGTGGGCCTCACTTGTCTGTCCTCTTGCGAACTGCAAAACAGCTTTAAAAATCAAGATCCAGGGCTTCTTGCAAACCAGAACTGTGAAACTGTTTTCAACTCCACGCAGTGCTTCTGGATGGTGACCCAGGGACAGTGACTCTTTCCAGGGCCTAAGGGCAGGATAAAATTTTCCTAATGAACAAAGAGATTATCAGGAATACAGGATTTCTGCTGGGCTCTCCAAACTTCTGCCCTCCCCTTCTTAATGTATCTCTATCCCCCTTGGCTGGTGGAGAAGGGATCAAACTGGATCCTGGGTGTCACTGGGGTGTCGGACAGACCTTGGTCCTGCAAAGAGCTGGACCCAGCAGGTCTTGGTGCCACCGGTTCCTGGGGTGGTCATTTGTGCCTGTGCCATCTGGGTCTCAAAGTGTGTCACAAGGACACAAGGCAGGGGATGGTGAGTGTGCAAAGCCAAGCATGTGCCCAGGCTGCAGAAGTTGGAGGAGACAAAAATGTGTGGGTAAAAATTTGAAATAATAGTTACAAGACTGGTGACTGTTCTAAGCGCAGGCAATATGTTAACAGCATCCCCGGTGATCTGTTCATGCATTTCCCTGGAAGCCACGAAAAGGTCTGGAAGCTGTGGGGATGGCTAATAAATGTGTTGAAGTGTATTTGGCAAATAATCAGACAGACCACAAGGGGAAAAAATATATCAAGCGGGGGAAAAAGTTATGGTCCCCGCTTGGGAAGTTGTTGAATGTTTTGAATCGAGGCACGTTTGGTTTAGTCAGGATTAAAAGACATGGAAGGGCTCCTGGGGGCTGCTCAAAATGTGGAGTAAAAGTGGCTCCTGCCTCTCTGTGGAATTTCTGAGCTGATGGATGGATCTGGCCAGTTCCATGAGGCTCGTGCCTGGCATGGCCAGACCCCACAGACAGGGCAGGGCTGGTTCATTTGTGCTCCCCTTGAAGGTGCTCACAGCTCTGCCCGGCGGGTCTTAGGTCAGGATCAGCTTCCTCACCTGTGAGACACCCATAAAATTGTATCAGCTTTGTTCCTCTGGCTCTGGAAAGCATTTGTAGGGTACATTCCCAGGCAGGGCTACGCTGTGAGGGGCATCAGCAATGATTCTGTCTGGCCCTGTGAGTTTTGGGGAAGATGTGGGTTTGCTCCTCTACCCCGCCAAACTTCCTGCGTAGGAAACCTCTCCGTGCCCTCCTGTGCGGGCTTTTCCTGTATAGGAAAATATTTGTCTCTCTCATCTTTCACAGCCTTGTTAGAAAAAAGGAAAAGCTTTCTAGGGAGGGAAGTACAGGCTGGAATTTTGATTTTTTTGGGCAGCTCTCTTGTTCTCTTCTCCTCCTCCCCCCTGGCCCTTCTGTCTTAAACACACAGCCCCCGTTTTCTTTATTTTTTTTTTCCTCGTTCTCTCTTTATGTGTAAAGTTAACTTCCTAGGAAAAAGCTGCCGGATATCTGAGCCCTGGAGATAACTCCTAAACAACAGCTCTGTTTCCCCAGTCCAAACACACAGGAGCTTGAGCGTATCCAAACAAGTGGAGGGGGAGGCAGAATAGGAAAGCGGCTGGAAAGAGGGGGAGAGCTTTCAAAAAGCGTCTGATGGAACCACGAAAGAATGTCCCGAGTCACCCTGAGCCCAGCACATGTAAAATGAACTATATAAATAAATACATAGTAAAAGGTCATTCCTGGGGGAAAAAAAAAAAAAAAGAGGAAGAAAGAAAAAAAGTAAAGAGAAACCTTGTCTTCCATTATCGATCCAATCTTTGGGCATTTTAGTTAAAGTTACAAAAAGTTCCTCTTCTTTAAATGCGGCCTTTGCTAAATGTGAAATTTGATTTTTCTACTTTTTCCCCCCCCACCTACCACTGCCTGGGAAAAAGAAAGAGAAAAATCCCTAATTTTGTTTGCACCTGTGTTTATTTTCCTTGATAACCTCTGAAAAAAAAAGTCAATCAGAAGGCACAGAAGCTGGGCCTGTATTTGCATTTTATGTGCCTGGATGTATGTAGATGTGCGTGTGGCTGTGGCTTGACTGGATCTCTCCTGCTGTGAAAGCAGGAGGGCAGGGCAAGGCTGTGGATGGAGGCTCAGGATGGGAATCCAGCTCCTTCCCTCTGTCACAAGTTTCCTCTGTGATCTTGGGCTGGTTTCATAGGCTGTGATCACAGCTGCACTAAAACTAATGATAGGATTCGATGGGTGGGAGAGAGGAGGCAAAGAAATTCTTAGGTGCTGAGAACCCAGCCCAAGCCTTGTTAAATTCAATTGGCATCTTTGTGAGGATGTCCTTTAGGTGACAGGGATGGAGTCTTGCCATCTGAGGGGGCACAGACAGCTCTGCTTCATCTCGAGGGGGAAGGTGGAAGACCTGGAGATGCTGGCAGGAGGATCAAGAACAGGCAGGTGGTACCACACCATCACTGCCTAAAAAGCCTTCAGCCCTCTTGGAAGCCATTCCTGTCCCTGTCACAGCCAGTGGCAGCCCCGTCACCGCTGAGATAAAATCTTGCTTTAGTTTTTCTCCCTTTCCCTGCCCATGCAGATGCCGAGCTCTCCGTTTCCATGTCAAGCCAAGCTGGTTTTGGAAGGATTATAGCCAGTTTCTCAGCAGGCCCATGCACATACAATCTTATTTTAGGAAAATGATGCTTGGAGCTTTGTGGGTAAATCCAGACACTGAAAATGCCCCTTAATTAAGCATCTTTATTAGTACTTGGTTCCTCTAACCTCCTCAATTTCACCTTTTCATCACTGCTAGCGCTTCTGAAGTTGTGCCCTTTGCTCACTGGCAGCTGTGCCATGGGCTTTGGTCCTATAGATGATATGGGGCAGCTAATTAGTCATCCCATTACTGACACGGCCAGGCCCGAGTCGGTGATTAGCGTCAGTGGATGCCATTGCTGGGAGCTTTACAATAGCGTTATTATTCATAGTTTCCTGCCCACTGCCGTGTCTCCGGTAGAAGTTGGTACAGCACAAAAGGTGCAGCCTGGGACTGGAAGAGCTTAAAATACTCAGCTAATGATGCCGAATTTTTTGTAAGTGAAACACAGCAGTTGGAAACGGTTCTAGAGAGGACAGTAGATGTGATTTATTCGCTATCTTAGTGTCCGAGTTTGTTTGAAGGCAGCGAGGCTGTGGCCATGCGTGTCTTTTGGACGCGCTTGCTGTAAGAGAAATTATGGTGAGCGCTGTGTAGAAACCCCAAATATCTTCAAAGGAGATGTTTCCCCTGTGTGGGCTGAGTCAAATATCACTGGTTTTTAGAAATTTCCTTAGGCTCGATTTTTGGGTCGGATAAGGGTAAAGCTGCCACCAAGAGACTCAACCCAGGCTTGTGCCCCTCTAAGCCACGTGTGCCGAACGTAGGGAGCTGGAGGGCAGGGAGCTGCAGACTCTTCTCCAGCTCTCAGTGACAACCTGGCTTTGCAAGCTGTCATCTCCATGCTGCATTTGGAACGCATTCATTATTTCATTATCCTGGTGATTTTGAAGGGAGCCCAGTTTGGGTCCATGGTGTGGTCAGGAGGTGTGTGTGCACCAGCTTGAGGCTCTGCTCTTCATGGTGGGATGCCTGATCTTCTCTGCTGGCCTTGGGATTTTTTCAAGTCCCATGTGCTGTCCCCAGCTCCTGCTTGTCATCAGCACGAAGATGCCAGCTAAAAGCCCCCTTGGGACTGGCTTGGTTCAGAGTGGTTTGTGGTCAGGCAAAATGGAACTGTCCCTTTGGGCAGCCTGGGAGAGCCACTTGCTGTTGGATCAGGCACTCTGTGATGCTGCCTAGCGCTCATGAGCATTGTCTTATTTATTTTTTAGACAGTCCTTTTTGTCTAATTAAAAGAAAAAAAATTCTCCTCTATCTGAAGCAAAACCACCCTCTCCACCTACTCCATATTCAATTATGATTAAAATTGCAACATGACCTAACAAGAGTTGGTATTAACGCTAACACTGTGCCAGTGTCCATGTTTGCATTTTGGGTTTGTTGTATGGTATCCAAAGATGTGGTATTTTCTTTTTTTTTTTTCTTTTCAATGTTGGATGTGCTACAGTGTGCGGCTGTGTGGGGTGAGGGGTAAATTTGAAACAGTAAGAGCACAAAAGAGAGCATTAAAGGCTCAGTTCTGCAAGGTGCCAAGCATTGCTATGATCTGGCAAATCGCTTAAGCACATGTTTTAACTTTAAGCACATGAGCAGTCCCATTGAAAGCAATGCATCGGGATGAAATCAGAGCTCTGGGACCGTGTCATATTGATGAAGAAGAGATAGGATGGGAATCTAAAGCGCCTTTTTTTTTTTAGGAGCTGTAGGCACTTCCACACACGCAAACACGTGTACGTGCTCACACAGCAGTCTGAAAACTCCTGTTCCTCCTTCAGTGGCAGAAGGACAATTTGTTTTCTAAAGTTACAGTTTTTAAATGATAAGTATGAATTTATGCATGTGAAAGAAGAGCAACTTTACTAAATTTGACTTTGCTAAGTCATTATCACAGCTAACAAAAAAAGGCTTCAGTACACACTTTGACACGTAGATTTTTTTTCTTGTTCTTACCCCTTTATGAAATGGTAAATTCTTCTTTCAGGCTTGTTACCAATCCTTAAATAAACATGAAGGTTTGGGCTGAGAAAAGGGTGTAATTAAAAAGCTGGGATTCTTGCTCTTTGCCACAGTGTTATTTCCGATCTGGAGCCTGTCTCCTTTGAAGCTGAGCTGAATTTTTGGGACCGGGCTGTGCTTGCGGTTGGGCCAGGGAGCAGCTGCCCACCCGGGTCTCACCCAGCACTCGCTGGAGCCAGAGTGACTCACGCCCTTGACTCCAGCAATTGTTGGTTCAGGCCCTGACTGCAGAATTAGACCCCTGGGGGGTCTGGGAGAATTAAGATGGAAAGACATGTTGGCATTTAAATAACATTTTCCCCTCTGGAATGGGCTGTGCCAGCGCTGCTAATTTTGATGAGTTCTATCAGAGGTTTAGCACTCACTTTTAGGATGCCCTTTGGCACCTGATTCAGTTCACATATAATTTGGGATTAAAGTACCTTGGGGATTTTTTTTTCACAATTATTATTTGTTCTCACAAGTCAGTTTCTGGAGGCTTCTGCTGATGTGCGTCAATCTTGCAGGGTTGATGTTTTCTTTCTCAGAAATTTTGCTGATTACATTTTTCAAATTTTTTTTTTTTTTTTTTAACTTGGGTGTTTTTTCCTCTTCCTCTCCTTCTCTTTCCCTCCTTCCCCCAGTCTGCAGCCAGAAGGGCAGGCACGTCCTGTGCAAACTGTCAGACCACCACTACCACCCTGTGGAGGAGAAATGCCAACGGCGATCCCGTCTGTAATGCCTGCGGGCTCTACTACAAGCTGCACAATGTAAGTGTGACTGTAATTGTCAGTAATGGGGCCTCAGCTTCGGTGCTCAATGATCCAAACTCTTCCTTAACTTGAAGATTTCCAGTCCTGGGTGGTGCCGAGACCTCTGTTATCCCTTTGGGGACCTTGGGGTTTGGAGCGATGAATCGTCAGCTTTTCAAACATAGCCTATCCAACTTGGGGAGGTATTAAGCAAGGCTGTCCATGGGTAATGTTAGAGCTTTGCTATGCCTGAGCCAAGAAAGCAGGGCTGGATCAACACAGAGAGAGACATTATCTGCTGCTGATTGGGCTCAGAGAGTTAGAAAAGACAACACACCGTCCTGCAAGCCGATACCCCTCCTATGCGTAGCTTGGTTCCTCCAGCAAATACAAACTCTGGAAAAAAAAAGAAATATGTGCCAGAAGCTATTTAGATAGTTTTTGGGTTTGTAGCTGCCTTTGTCCTGTCCCCAAAGATGATTTATTTAGGTCTTGTGTTTGTGCTGGTTTATGCAAGCGAGTCCCAAACCAAAAAAGGACTTGATTTAGTTAGCAGGTTGCAGAGTCTGCTCAACTTGTGATGTGAATTTTAAAGCATCTGTCATGGAAGGGAAGGAGAAATGAAATGAAATGAAATAGCTGGCAGATTTAATCTAATATCTCCATGCAAAGCCAGCTTGCAGGAACCAGGGATATATGCCCCAGGGAAAGAGCTAAAGGGATCTGAAAAGTCTTCTACTGAATAACACTACTAATAAAGAGACTTAAGGCTACTCCTGTTACTCTCATTCCACATGTGGCATTAGAATAATTATTATGTCAGAAGGAGGAAAAGATTTAAAATTTCTCTGCTTTGATATACTTTTTTTTCCCCACTAGTGGTTGATTGCAATGAGCTTGGTTTGGAAATCTGGGACTATGTTTTGCCTTTATGTCCACCCATGCAAACACATCAAAGACGGATCGGGTTTCATGGGCCACCCATCCCGGGTGGTATCTCAGTCCCTTCCATTTGTTATTTCAAGCTGTTTGGTTTCTTAGGATGAGTAAACAAGTTTGGATTAAGTAGAAAAAAACCCCAACAAACAACCAGGCTAATTTTTCACCTGTTTCACGGGAGGCATCTCTCTTGGAAAAAAAGGAAAATGTGTTTACCCTTTAGTGGGCAGGTGTCTCAGCACTATTTGAGTCTCATGTAGCAACCAAAGCTTGTCATCAAATTCTCAGTGTGATCACTGCAAACAAACAGGTTGGACCCAGAGTGAAAACTCTCAGAATATCACAAGAAAATATTCTGTTTGCTATTTCCTTGGCAAGAAGGGATCAAGGTCAGACAGCTTCACTGAAGGGGGCATCTATGCTTGTGCTCTGTTTCTATTTTGGCCTTGTAACCATTAATGATAGGACTTAAATCATGTAGTTCGGGAAACCTCTAAGGAGCTGCCCCTCCTGTAGCCAGCAAAGCCCTTTGAAGAAAATAGGCTCTCCTCAGTTGACCCTGGTGGATACCTGTGTTTCAATGGGATGACTTGTACCCTTGAAGGTAATGTCATTCCTCCCCATGACTGCAAAAGATGGCAGAATGATGAGTTATGATGTGTCTACTTCCATTGTAGATACCTAACCGGAGAAATCTCCTCCTGAGGTGTCTACAATGGTGTCTGAGTGCTGAGCTTCTCCAGAAATGTGCCTGCAAGAGCAAATCCTTTTCTTTTTTGCACGAACACTGCAAACCTAGTTGGCCTGAATTGACCCCTGGATCCACTGTTTAGGGAAGCGTTGATCCAGCTGTGAAATTTGTGACATGGGGCAGGCCTTGAGCACATTGGAACCATTTTCATATTCATTAAAAACACCACCAGCTGCTTAAAAGCTCAGCACAGCTACTTACCAAAGTCAAGTAGTATCTTGCCTTATGAGCAACGCCATTAATGGATCCTGCTTAAATGAAACCCCCAGAGGACTGAGCTCCTGTATGCAGCAAAATAACCAGGCAAAGATACTAAAATCCAGATATCAGTGGGTAGGTCCTTTTTTTAAAAATATTTTCTTATAGTATTTAGTTACGACTGTGGTGAGAAGTGTGGTCCTGCTCCCTGTGTGTATATTATTTCCTGATTTCCATCAGGAGAGGGGTCAGAAATAGACAGGCTGATTGTAGCATGTCCCTCCCAAGCAGCTGTTGGCATAGATGTTGTACCAGTGCCAGTGGAAGGTCTTTGGGTGCTTGGAAGATGACTTAACCCTGTTTCAGGCGAGGCTGTAGCAAATTCCTGTCTGCTGTTTTATCCATCCTCCCTCCCCATTATTTTTTCCTTGGGTTTAATGAAATTTTCCACGACCTTAACATCATTAGGGTATTTTGACGGACTGATCTGCAGTTGAAACTTACCCAGATTTTATGTCCACACCGGGAACCATTGCAGTGAAAAGGCCGATTCTTTTTCATGGTGTTAATTTTTTCACGGAGCTATATCAGTTTGTTTTACTGTTGATTCCCACAGCTTAAGCAAACCCATTTGTCAGTAGGATATAAGCAATAATCATAATAGTCTTGGGGTGCATTTAGTGAAGCTGTTGGCATTCCTCCCACTGACTTCAACAAGAGCCGGCTCCATTAACACCAGTATTAACAATGACTAATATTTCACATTGATACGGTGCCTTTCATCCCGTGGCATCCCAGAGTGCTTTCTAAGATACAGCCAGCCTGGAAGATTAACCCAACATTGTAATGACTGTGTCTGAAGGATAAATCTGCTTCAGTGACAGGACCTTATTGAGGTCAATGGCAAAATCCCATTGTCTTCAGTCAGAGCAAGATCAGACCTATAATGGTTAAGGCTATCCCCTGGATTTGATCTGTTGAGTATGAGGTTCTCATCCTTGGTATTTCAGCCCTTAGAAGTGGGATGAGCCCTCACACACTTCAGGGGTGGGTGGGAGTGTACCTTGCTGGAGGTGTACAGCAGGCTGGCCTGTGCCCATAGAAGTGAGTGATTTGCCATCATTTTTGGTAAAATTCATCAGGAAAGGCCCCTTTCGCAATACCCTGAAGCAGGGCTATGTGTCTTGAGAGCAGAGCAGTCAGTATTTTGCATATGATAAAACAAAGAGCATAATTCCTGCCCATAATTAATTGGCTCCATCTGAAATTAATGGATTTCATATACATGTGTTGGGCTGGTTAAATTTTAATTTAGCATGTGTTTGTCATTTTTATCAGAATGAATTTTCACGGAGAAGGTCTTCCCTCCGGGTCTTTCATTTCTCTACCCCAGAAACAGAGATGGGTCTTTGGCTTTGATGTTTTGGGGACCACTTTAACCCTGCTGTAACTGGTCTTTGAAGTCACTGGAAAATTTTTTCCAGCTTACTGCTTTGATGTGCTGGTTCCTGATATTTATCTGAGTCTTTATCTGTTTGACTCTTGGGTTAGTTACCTGCTTGGAGTGTGAGACCATGTACACTGGGATGATGTGGCCAGCCAACAGCTTGGATGGCAGCTTTGGCCCCAGCTGTGGGGCTGGCCATGGCTTTGTCACCATCCTGACACACAGCTGGTGTTCCCATCCTTGAGTTTCACGTCAAATCATGGCCTGGGCCAACCTGTTCTTAGTGATTGAGTAAAACAGGAGAGATGTTGCTTTGGGGAAGTGTTCACTGTCCTGTGGGACATGACACCAAGCAAGGGTCAGGACCCTGTGCTTGTTCCAAGACCCAGAACAGCCCCAGTCCCAGCACCAAGCTTAGGTCCTTTTGTCACAAGCAGCTCCCAAGCTCGAACTTTTGCTGGAAATTCCTGGCCTCCTCTAATGTTGCTGCCTGGTGGGGCTTACTTGGGACTTCTTCCTGGCTTTGAACCTGGGAACATATTCCTGTTAAAAACTTAGAACAGGCCAGGCAAAACTTTCCCATCCCAATCACTGATCTGGAGCAAAGGGCCTTCCTTGTGTGTGCATCCTCATTCCCTCAGCGAGGATAGAAAGTGGGGGAGACAGGTTATCTTTATGTTATGTTTGGAGCCCATGAAATTTTAAATTTTGCTTGTTGTTGCCTCAGGGCTGTTGTTGGGCTGCTCATGGGCAGATTCTTCCTTCCTGCCTTTACCTTTTGGCAAGCAGAGTTGCTCCCTCCAGCTCCCTTTATCCAGAGGCAGAGGAGTCAGTCTTTTATTCACCCATTTTTAGGTGAGGTGAAGGCTCCCGTTCACTGCTGGTAAAAAGAGCCTGGGGTCACAGACTGGGATGACAAACTTTTGGATGCATGAACCGAAGATGATCCTGGTCCCTCCTGTCCCCATAATTCCATCTTTGCATGTAGCAGGGAGCTATTTTATCCCCGCCTCTCTGGGGAGAGAAATCCAGGAATGATTCCCATGCTGAGGGGAAAGGGCCCAGGAAGAGGCTGAGGAGCAACAAGTGAACTTTGCTGTGATGTGGAAGAAGGGAATGCTTTGTTCCTGGTGCTGATTTAAAGTCTTCTGGACACAGACCCTTGCTCAGGACCTTGCAGGGACATTCATTGTCCTTCACAGTAGATCCTGGTGGGCAGTGGATCCATTTTTTCTCCCTTTTCCAGAATGTCCATCAGCATCATCATGTTCTCACATTTACTATGAAAAAGGTTTCAGCCTCAGGGTGATTTTCTGCCTTCTGCTGTAGGTGAAATCCTGCAGAGGAGCCAGAGCAAGACCCACGTAGATTCTGAAGTCCAGATTTTTAAGGCTCTTTAGGGACTTTGGAGGCATAAATCCCTTCCCAAGTGTGGTTTGTGGGGGTTTCATGTCACCTGTGCCTGTTGTAATGCTGGCTCTCTATGCAGTAGAAAATCACAAAATCATGGAATATCCCGAGTTGGAAGAGACCTTTTAAAATCATCAAAGTCCAACTCCTGGCCCTGCACAGGACAGTCTCAAGCAATCAGAGTAATAGGAGTTTTTTAACAGGAGGTCCAAAAGATCTTTTGCTACCACTTCCTAATCCTGATGGATGCATGGATGGTCATTTCTGCTGTGTAGTTTCAGAGGGAGAATTTAATGTTTTGTTTCCCTACAGATACGTTTGTATGCATGTAAAAAATGCTTTACTGGTCAGCACAGATACCTCTTTCAGCCCTCCCTAAAAAACACTGAAAGGCTTTAGAAACAAAATCAGATTAGCTAAAGAAAACCAGAAAGATCAGAGAAAAATCTTTAGAAAGAAGAAAAATAAGACAAAGGGCTGTCCCTCTTGTGAAGAGTTGCCCAGCTTCCTAATGGAGCTGTGAAAGCTTGAGACCCCTTGCAGCACTGAAATCCCAGCAGTTCTTGCTGCTAATGGTTTTAGATCAGACAGGAAGCCTCAGGGTGAGACGGTGTCTGTGGGGAATATTTCCAGGAGGTAATGATTGGTTTCATACCTAAACACAGTGCAATTACCTAATGTGCAGATAGTTGAAATTTTTCAGCTGCTGTGAATTATTCGGGGATATTGTGCTCCTGTGTGGCTCTGCCAGCAATTTTCTGTCATCTTGTCTTCAGAAATTTCAACTGAGCTTGGGATTTCTTGGAGGGATCTGAATTTTGGGGTGGAAATGGAGAGGTTGGGTAACCGTGGCACATGGTGTGTACAGGGGAGGAGGGGGGCTGTGACCAGCTGTCCCTGCTGGGCTGGGGCATGGGGTACATGGATCCCATGGTGATCTGGGGAGAAGGGATGGAAGCACAAAAAAAAATAATTGATTTTTGTTTAGATTAACAGACCCCTGACTATGAAGAAAGAAGGAATTCAGACCAGAAACCGAAAAATGTCTAGCAAATCCAAAAAGTGCAAAAAGGTCCATGACAACCTGGAAGACTTTCCCAAGAGCAGCTCCTTTAACCCCGCCGCCCTCTCCAGACACATGTCCTCCATCAGCCACATTTCACCTTTCAGTCACTCCAGCCACATGCTGACCACACCGACACCGATGCATCCTCCATCCAGCCTCTCCTTTGGACCTCACCACCCTTCCAGTATGGTCACTGCCATGGGTTAGCAAGAGACTCCCCTGCAGAATGCTTACGGTCTCAAAATGAGATTTACTTTATATACTACTTGCATTTTTGCAGGCATGTGGTTATGGGTCTGACGTCCCGAATCAAATGGGAGGGGGAAAAAAAAAAGAATTAAAAAAATTAAGGAAAAAAAAAAAAAGTTATTTGAAGGCGTAAGAGAGAGAGAGAGAAAAAAAAATTAAAAATGCAGAAAAAAACTACAAAAAGCACAAAAAGGAAAAAAAAAGAAAAAAAGAGAAAAAAGTAAAAAAAAAGTTTTAAAAAAGTGATGTTTGCCACTTTTTAAAGGAACTCACTATGGCGTCTATGTATTCTTACCCACTGAATCTGGATACCATTTGTGAATAAGCCATTCAGAACTTGCATTCCCTATTGGACAGGATCTCTAGTGCTGTGAAAAAATAAAATAAAATAAAATAAAAAAACGTTGAACATTGCATATAACTTATATTGTAAGAAATACTGTACATTTGAGGAAGACTTTATTGCATCTGAGGAGCTGTAAAGAAAAAGGCATGAAGGACTCCGAGAGAATTTTTTTAAAAGGAAAAGAAAAAAAAAAAAAAAGAAGATGGGAGGACAATTTAAAAACCAGAAAAACAAACAATGCAGACCAAGAGGAAACGCGGTCTTATGAACAAATGGACCAACTGCCAGTCATGTCTTCTCCTTTTAGTTTATTTTTATTTTTATTTTTTTTTTTGGTTGGTTTCTTTTCGGTTTCTCTTTTTTTGTTTCCAGGGAGGGGGAGGGGGCTGGCTAGAACGGTTTTGATGATGCATTAACTAACTAACTAACTAACTAAATAACTAAATAAATAAAACCTGTAGGGAGATCATTCATTTTGGGCCATGGGCCTTTTATATAGGAAGTACCAATGGTGTCAGGCAATCAGTGTTAACATGCGGACATTGCCAACAAGGGGGTTTCAGATAGCCATTCTCCAGGTCTATACGCATTGTGAACAAGTTCCTGTAATTGTTGTTTGTATGTATAATTCAACGCACCAAAATAAGAAAGATGTAGATTTATTTCATCCTATTATACAGACTGAATGGTTGTACAAATTTATTTACTGCTAGTGATAAGACCTGCTTTTTTTTTTTTTGTTTTGTTTTGTTTTGTTTTGTTTTGTTTTCATATTTTTTCTTCTTTTTTTTTTTTTNNNTTTTTTTTTTTTTTTTTTTTTTTTTGGAGAATAAACTAGATTAAATTCTGTTGACTTAACAGTGTTTTGTTCTTGGCGGTGGGAAAAGGGATATTATTCTTTATTAATTTTTCTTAACATTTGTTTGGATGGTATTTATTACATAGTTACCACGGGTACGGGAATGTGTGTCTCTGCGCTCATGCTGACAGCCAAAGCAATGTTTGCAGTGGCTTGATAAAAAAAAAAAAAGATAAATCACAGAACAAAGGAAAAAACCCTCAAAAATAAATGGACTGCATGTTAGTGTAACCCCACTGTCCGGTGTGTGCTCCCTGTGCCTCGAGTCACAGCCCAGCTGCTGCCTCTGCTTATTTCGGGCTCCCCTGTGGGATGGGTCCCTTTGGGTCTCAGGCAACCATGGCCAAACTGGTGTTGAGGACAATTCAGGGCTGGGATAAGTGCAAAAAGGTACAGCAGGGTCCTTATGATCCTGGCTGCTTTTTTAAAAAAAATAAAGGTTTGGAAAGGTTTTGGACAGGAGCTAGGACAGCACATTCTGCTCTGTCTCGTTGGGTATTCAGTGGCAGATCAAACAAAAGACAGCTGAGATCTTGGTGTGAAACCAGGATGGACCAGATCTGCCCTGGTGCTTGGAGGAATGGGCAGAATCCATTATGAAAGGCTGGATTTGATGAGAGAGGAAAATTCACAAAAATTCACAAAGACCATTAGCCAGTCCTGTCCTGCAAGAGCTCTCTTTGAAACAGTGTAATTTTAATCAATATTATTATTGATAACAGCAGAGTTTGGCTCTTACTGTTTCGTTTCTGGTGATTTAATCCTTAGGAATCCATCCTTCTTTTAGTTTTCAGAGTTTACTCATCCAGCTTCTTTACACTACCAGAAGTGTTGGGAATTCACCTTCCAAACGGGGGGTTAAACTTCTTATCAAACCACTCCATTTGCTGGAGATTTAAGCATGGTGTGATAAGACAGAGGTTACCAAGGCTGTGAGAAAATGCTTGAAAAATCCCAAACAAAAATACAACCCACAAATGTAAAAACCTCAACAGACATGACCTGCAAATTATTTTTATTTTTTTTAATGCTGAGTGAAATATTTCACCCAGAAGTATGTGTACTCCTGCCTTTCAGTGCCGGGTGGATGGAAAAATATCATCCTATATGTCACAGCTATTTGAACCCACTTTCTCTTGGGTGATCTCTGGAGGGAGGAGTAAAAGTGACATGGTCTAATCTGCTGCTGCAGGCTGGTTCACAGGAGTGAGGGTGTTTCATGTAAGAAAAAAAAACACTTCAAAACTTTCAGGATGATTATACAGAGGTCAAATAGTCGGTGATTTGGGAATGAGGGAGGAGGGGCAGAGGATTGACCTTTATTGGTGCTCTTTCTCCCCTGTTTCAAAATGAACCTAGCTAAACTACATCTACCATAAAGGAGGATTTGGCAGATGGAAGCGGAACAGGCAGTAATCGTTTTGTAATGTTGTATATTCTTTCCTTTCTTCTCTGTTGACAAAAATGTGTAAAAAAAAAAATTCAGAACAAATGGTATACATTTAAAATCTTATGTTAATCACCTTTCTGCTTTCTCAATGAATATTTTAAGCATAAAGACTAAATGTCGAAATAAAACAGAGTGAAGAATTACCGAGATGCAAATGGAGATCTTGTTGCCTCCTAATTAATCATCTGAGAACTATAAAGCTATTTTCAATTAGCCTGACAAATCAAAGGAAATAATCATCTTTGCTGATATTAAGCTTGAGAGATTATTATTTTTTAATTCATGATGCTACAACCTCTCCCTCCTTTCGCTCATCAACAGATTGCAGTTGGACTAAAATATTGATTCCAGGACCTCAGCAATGGCAAAAATTAGAGGAGGATTTTCATGGCAGAATTTTGCAGTTGGAAATTATTGTAGGGGTTTTTTTTTCCCATTTGCTTTAGATGGGACTGGCTCCTGAGTTTCCCTCTCTAACTCTTTTTTCCTCAAAAGTGGAAATACGTTCTTGCAGTTTCCTTCTGATGTTGTTTCACAGGTCTTAGGGGCATTGAGTGAAATGAAGCAGGATTGGGGCCAGCCCAGAGAAGGAGAATCCTGAAAAAGACACAGATGGAGACACTCTGTCTGCATATACTCTAGGAAATATATACATTTTGTCTAGAGATTTCTTACATCAACTATCTTATATTTCAGTGTCAGGAGGAGGATGAACAGAATCCCTAAGATCACATCCCCCCAACTAACACATAAGATGCTAAAGTAACATTAGTGTTCTATCAATTTCTCAATTCAGTTTTATTTTTTAAAATTTTATTAGTGTTTAAGCAAATATTCCAGAATTTTGTCTTGAATGGTTTTTGTTTGTGTGTTTGTGATTATGCTTTGTGTTTGCTTTGTTTTGTTTGTTTGCTTGGGTGGGCTTTTATTCCTTCTTTCCTTCTCTTTTATGAGTAAAATCTGGTTTACAGAAAAGGCTGAGAACTGTTGTTCTTGGGCAAATGCCTTGTGAATGGCCACTCTGCCTTTCTTCATCACTGAAATTGCAGAGAAGAGCTGATGATGGGCAGGTTGGAGCAGGAAAATCCTCTGAGTCACGGCTCCACTTTGGTAATCTATATTGTGCAGAAAACACCATGGAAGTCATCAGTGGGGTCAAATTTTGCAGTCTTTCTGCAGGCAAAATACCTTTTGGGAGTCTGAGTGAGTAATAGCTACTGTGCTGGTGTGCCCATTGCAGCTACATTTTACTCCAAGCAAAACTCCACTGACATCAGTGGAAAGATTCCTAATGAGTAATGCAGTGAGACTTGAATCAAGACATCCTATGTATTATTTTCAACTTTATCACCTTGATTTATCCAGGCTACAGAAGAGGAGACTGAGCAGGTATCTCATAGGAGTCTACAGCTTCCTCACCCAAAAGGGATGTGCAGTGGCAGGAACTGATGTCTCCTCTCTGGTGACCAATGACAAGACCTGAGGGAATCACCTGAAGATGAGTCAGGGCAGGTTCAGGTTGGGTATTAGAAAAAGGTTCTTCACTCAGAGTGTGTTTGGACCATGCTCCCCAGGGAAAGTGGTCACAGCACCAATCCTGACAGAGTTCAAGGGGTGTTTGGACAATGCTCTCAAGGGTGTGACTCTTGGAGTGTTGTGTGCAGAGCCAGGAATTTGACTCAATGGTTCTTGTGGGTTTCCTCCAACACAGGATATTCTAGGATTCTGGGATCTCAGTTAATATTTTAGCTCTACTGTTCCCATTGGGGTACACAGGTGCACATAGGTGTTGTGATATCAAAGGGATTTTTTTAAGATTACCAACCTCAGTGCTTAGAGGTTGAACAAAATAGAAATGTTGCAATTAACACAATCTCCAAACTTTTAAATGTTATACTGTGCTTTTGAAATGTGAGTGTAGTTAGGATGCATCTAGACCTGTGCTTAGGTTCAGTTTAGCAAAATGTTTTTGAACTGATTTCCTCCAAAGTGGTAGTTCCACCCTGGAGTTATAAGATTTTATCTTGACTCATGCAGCATGGTTTCCTTGGACCTCCACCTACTACACTCATGGAAACTCAGGCCTCAGGGCCAGAATAAAACTGCATTGAAGTTGCACCCCAAAATATCATCTTTGAGTCCTCAGTGTAGGTTGTTTTCCCCTCCAGAATCACTTGTATTTCTAATGTCCACAAAGTCATAGACCACAAATTCTCATACTCTTTTTTGGTCACTGAGACTCTTGATTCACTCAAGACTGGTTTTACCCTGGGGAAGAATCAGGGTGGGCAATGAAGGGACAAGAGTGAACCCATTTTTTTTGGTAAAGCTTAGGTGTTTGGGATAACAAACCACAAGAATTTCTTATTGAAATAAAACCCCTGTAAATTAAGTCTTAAAAAATGTCCTATTTACCCCTACTTCTTCCTATTTACCCCTTCAATAGAGGTTCTATATGGCATTGGAAAACTCAACACAGTTTTGTCATGTGGAAACAGGTACTAATTGTGTGATCATCATTAAGATGCCAAATTTCACACTCTGAGCTCTGCTTTGTGGGTGCAGAACTCTCAGTGGTATCTAAAGCCAGGGAGTCTCACGACTGTATCAATCCTTCAGAATACCAAATTCTTTAAAAATACAGTGGTCATCTCAACCTGAACTGCAAATCCAGTGCTTAATTTCTTCCACTTCCTCCCATCCTTAAATGTGGGGAGAAGATATGGTGTGAAGATAAATCCATCACTTGTGCAGAGTTTGGATGCAGGTTGATGAGCATCATCAGCTTCAACAGGTCTGCAGGAAATCATGAGGGAGGAGTCAGCAAAACACAGGTCCATGGCTCAGGAAGGACAATGTCCTCTCTGTGCCCTGAATGAGGCAAAGGAAAAAAAAGATGTGATTGTCATATGCAGAAGGAACAATAGGTGTGGAGGGAGGGTGACTAATTCAGTCTGGTGTTTCCTAACATTTTGGTGGCTGATTTTTTAACCTTAACACATTTTTTTTTAAATACAATTTTTTGATTGCATTCTTCTGTAGAAATACACATGTGCAGGTATGGATGGGTGCTTATGGGTGGTATGGACTCCATTCCTTGTCACAAAGGAAATGCAAACTGTGTTGTGCCTGTGCACGGGTGTGTCCATCCCCAGAGAGCTGGAGGGCCCCTGTGTCACCTCTCTGCCTTAGCTGATTCTCTGTGTGTCCCTGTGTGGATAGCTAAGCTACAGCTCTACAGAAACCAAGGCACAACACAAATGTACAGCAAATTTATACCTTTTTCACACAGTTCCCTGAGGCTATGCAGACTCCCGGGTGGATGTTGGATCACTCTATCTCAGAAGTATATTTCTCTTGTTATAAGTTTAAATTAAGGCTTTGACCTGAAGCTCAACTCATTTTTTTCTCTCAAGGTACAAGCCACCTGGTTATTTAAGCTGTCCTTTTACATTTCCACTCTGGGTTGCTGTCGACTCCAGAGGCACTGAAATAATTAATGAAAACCTGTCCTCTGGGAAGACAGAAGTGGCTGAAACACTCAGGGAAAGCTTGCTTGCAAGCCTCACATACTGGAGTTCATGTTAACGTCGATAATTAGTGAACCACCTACACACGTAGTTAGACTTAGCCCATGACCATTTTAATTCCCAATTATTGTTGCATCACAATATTACAGTGCAACTGTTTATTTCACTGTTTGTGTGTTAGAATCACATCAACTTTCTTACACTTCTTGGGTGGGTAACTCTTTTCCTGCTAAGCCACAAATCACCCAGTGCATAACTCGGGGTGGTCCCATGGCTGCAGGTAGCACTGCTGTCTGCAGACCTGGATTTCTTTATTCCAAGGCAGAATTCAATCCTTCAGCTCCAGTTCTACTCTCAAATACACTCTCCCTTGATATCCACCAGTCATTGAGGAGCTTCTCTCAGCTGCAGCCATTGTGAAAAACTAAGAAGTCAGAAGAAAGCAGTATGGTCTGCTGTCAATGCAGAGGTGTGATAATGACTTGGTTTTGATACTGTTGGCTTGTTCCCTCACATGACAAGACTGCCCATGGCTAGGGAGGGCAGAGGATTCCTCTTTGCAGGAGTTGAAGTTGCCTCCCTTGCAAAATCTCAAGCCTCAAGCAGAAGGTCATCCCTCTTCTCCATGCATGCAAAAATGATGGCTGATGAATTTACTTCCTGCAGCGTTGCATTGGAGCAGATTTATAGATTCTGTGATAAATTTTAAACTATATTTAGGGACTCTGAGGAAACAGTAATGAATAGGCACAGGTCCTGAACTGTTATTCTTGATTGCAGCTGCTTCATAATAGACTTTTAAAAAAAGTATCAGTATGGGACAGGAAGTGGAGGGGAATATAAAATTATGCTGAGCCCAGAGAAAGGAGGATCCTCAAGCAGGAATTGAACAAGACCCATGGGAAAACCAAAACAAGGAAGGAGGGACTGAACATATGATAGATTTCTGAAGAGTCACCCAGGGTCTTTCCATTAATAGCAGGCAGGATGTTTTCCTTTATGAAAACCCGATTAAGTTTGTCGTACACTGATAACCTTTCTATAAGGATTTTCATTTGTGTACTGGATGCATGGATGTAAAAGGGATATTCTTGCCTATTAATTTCTGTAGGGTGACTTTTCTATTAAATTCTGGACAACCAAAAAGATTTATGCTTCCATCTGCTCCTGCCAACCTTATTTGTATTTAGGAGACCTTTTCCAAAGGGGTCATGGGAGAGGAAGGTGAAAACCTATGGATTTGATGATGTGTATTTGTTCCTGTTGTCTCTGCAGAGGTACTTCATGGATGTCATATAGGAATGGTTGTTTTTGTTCTACTGAGTTGTCCCTTTGCATCAAAGGATGTAAAACTGGTGGGCAGGCTCTGGTGGGGATGTCTCTCCTTATCACTTCATTGTAAAATTGACTGGAAGTTTTATCACACAAACCTTGAGCAGAAAATTCTGTATCTGAGTTGCTCTTTCAGTGTCCTGTCTCTCAGCTCTTGCCCTTGGAGAGGACAACACCCAGGTCTTCCTTGGCTTCTGGCTTTAGCAGCAGATCTCAGATTTCACCTGCCTGTGGTGCAGAGGATATCTGCCCAGACTGTTCCTGACCCGTCTGAGTGGAAGGAGTTGGTCTTGGGAAGATTTCTTTTTTTTTTCTTCTTTTTTTTTTTTTTCTTTTTCTTTTTTATTTTTTTTAAGAATTGAGACAAAAGAGAGATAGGAGACAACAAGCTTTTCAAGCCTCCTTGTTGTGGTTTAAAGGACAACAACTTTTTTTCTCCTTCTTGGGGGGGGTTCTTTGTTTTCCTACTTCCGCCGGGACAGTTTCCAGCAGAGGTGAGGAGCCCACGGATTGGCTAATTTTAAGATGGGCACTTCATGTAGCCACTTGAAATTAGAGGCGTCTTTGCGAAGCTTACATTTTTTTTTAGGAGCGGGAAGTTGGAAGCTCTCTTCTACTTCCGCCCGCGTGGAAGGTAACTCCAGCATGGCCCCGGCCGGCCGCTCCGGGGCCGTGCCGGGGCTGCGGCCGAGGGCCCTGCTGGGTTCCCCCCCACCCCCTCCCCTACCTCGGGCAGTGCTGCTGTTGCTCTGAGGTTGTTTTTGCTTCCCCCTCCCTGCCTGAGGGAGAGGAGAATGGAACTCCAGAAGGGGGCTCCCGGCCCTCCCCTCTCCCGGGCTGGGCTTCCCCCCCCTCCCCCCCAACGGAGAGAGAGAGAGAGAGAGAGAGATCAGCCTGCGGTTACCGGGATTTGAGCCAGAGAAGAAGGCTTCAGAAGCTCCTAAGTCAATGAGAAAAAAAGTTAAAGACTAAAGGAGGGGAGAAAGAAGAGATGCTTTTAAGCTGAAAATCTTTTGTAAAGCCATGGTGATGAACTGCTCCTTGTAACTCACGGAATACCTTGGGGGAGATGCAGTGAAGGTTCTGCTTGTAACCTGAGCAAAGGCACTTAGTTCTAAAGCAAGCTGAAGCAGTTGTGACACCGTGCGAATTTGACCAGAGGGAGAGAAAGATGGGGGACCAGGCTGCAGAGATGAGCGATGAGAGTCTCTTGCCCTCGGGGATAGAAGAAGAGGACCTCTTGTTCCAGGAATGAGAAACCTTGCTTCCAGAGAGAGAAGACCTTTGCTTTCCTACCAGGACAACTCATCCTTAAAACTCCACCCCATAGTATACGAATGAGCCCTTGGATGACAGTTGTGGGAAAAGCTGTAACCAGGGGAAGAGACTTGTGTCACATGTGAACTAATATCCTTTCTGGGCGGGAGTTCACGGTAACATGAACTCCACGAGAGACTTGTGTTTCTTGTGGGAAAATCTCCATAGTGAGACAAGAGAGACTCTTCTTCCAATTGGACTGATGAAAGCCTATTTTAAGAGTGGTAAATTGACCAGGGATTTTCTAAGTTTGTTTCTCTGTGTTGTTAGTGAGAAGGATGGTGGTAAAGGAAGATAAATGAGGTGGGAGAAAGGAACCATCATGGGTGAGGGGCTGGGGGGAGGAAGAAGAAACCACCTGGGGGTTGATTTTGATTCTGTTGTTTTTTGTTAATAAACTATTTTTATCTTTGAAGTTTAGGCCTGTTTTGCATTTCTCTTAATCCTTATTCTCATAAAACCACTACACAACACTCTCGCCTGGTGTGAGCAGGCGAGCAGGTGAATATGAAACCGCTACACTCCTGCATTCTTAAGGACCTCAGGATAGTCAAGCATTTAAGTGCTTGCTTTGCTGGAGTATGATAGATCAGCACAGAGTGACTAAGCAGCTCAAGACATGATTTATGATGTTTGGAGAGATGAGGAAATCCTGTGTTTTCACTGCATTTTCTTTCCACTCCCTCTGGTCTACTTGATCCACCTCTCTGACATGATGTCATGCATCTTCACTGTGCATGTAGAGTGAATAGCTCTCCAAATCAAATCTGTCTTCAAATTTTGATGACCAGGTCTTCATGCCAGTGTTGCTAAAATCAATTGCCAGGTCTCATTCTCTGCTCACTTCCAAGAATTACTGAATTTTCCCTTCAGACTACTGGATAACCAAATTTTATCTCTTCTCTGCCATAAATCTGCTGGGTTAGGAACATGGACCATTTTCCCTTTAAGGTAGTGGAAGTCTGTAGTCACTGACAATCCAGGGACATGGAAGGGAAAACATCTATCATGCCTATAGAAGTTTATTGATTTTGATAAATGCTCTGGCCAAGATCAATCCATATAAACATATTCCTACTGTTGCAGGACAATCAGAAAGATTTCCAGGTGCTTTTAGATAGTTCTGTAATGTAATTTAAACATAATCTTTGACAAGTTTCCAGTTTGCTGACTGACTATGGCTTAGGAACAGGGGTAGTTTGCATTACCTAAATGTGGGATATGCCCTCTCCACAGTTCATGGGTATGGAGAGATTTGTGTTCCCATTACCTGGATTAGGAGCAGTGTGAGAGACTCACACAAGTATACAGGAGCTATAGGACATGACAACATATCAGGTGATGGGTTAAGCACTCACAAACATGATCTATCAGATTGACCTTCAAAATAATTTATTCTGCATCCCTTCTGGTAAACCAAAGAAAAACCTTTCCTGTGTACCAAAATGCATGACCTCATTTCAAAAAACCCTGCACTTAAGTGTCTTCTTCTTAATTTCTGAGTCCATTCTGCTGTCTCATATAATCCATCCTTAAGGCATCTAGTCTCTGTTAGATTTGCTAGTTCTGTGCAGCAACACACCTTGAGGCATTAAGTGCAGCAGGATAGATTCAGTTGATTCAGCAGTTGATTCAGAAATATGAATCAACTCAAATCCTGATCTTATGGAAGAGGTGGCTTCTGAAAAACCCCTCTCCTCTCCCTTGAGGTTTTGATGGAAAGCTTCCTGCCTCATTTGTTGGCTTTGGCAGAGTCCTGAGTGAGGGTTGGATTTCCTGGGCTGTCAGCCATTCTTGGTCCTCAAAGGAACAGACAACCTGTCACAGGTGATCAATAGATGCCATTGCCTGCCCTGGAGTGTGAGGCTTTTCAAAAAGAAGCTCCCAGGAGGAGATTCAAGCCTGGGATGTAATCTTGACCACACTCAGTTGACATTCAGTGAGAGGTGGTTATGAAGGTGGCAGTTTTCCTTCCAAATGTTCACAGCACATGTGCCTCAGGCAATGAAAACACAGATGAAAAAGGGTTGTCTGATTCTTCTCTGTCACTGCTTTTTTATTTTTGTATCAATATCCTGGTATATTTTTTCCTCTTTTATACCTAGGGAAAGTGGAACAATCCCTGGACTGGAGTCACCATTTGGGCTGGTCCTTTAGAATTTTAGGTAGTCAGGAGAAGCCTATCTCTGCCCTCAGTTTTATCAGGGTAATTGGTTTTGGTGGTGTCAGAGCTGTGAGACTAAGGCTGGAATTAATCCAGTAAGTTATGTCTGAATTACACCCATCAGTTGAGCTGCATGATATAGGAGCAACATTTGTGTTCAAACTATCTTTGCAGTGAACATCCAGTAACAAAATTCCTGGTTTTGAGAAAAGGCTTGTATTTAGAATCCTCTGATCCCCAAACCTTGCATTGCTGCTTGTGGGAACTGGCCAGTGACTTACTGGGACACTGAAAATGACTGAGGTTTCCTCCTAAGTCTCTTGCAACAAATTTCTGACTGTTCTTGCTGCTTTAACTGGACCATTTTGCATATTCTCTACCTCCTCAGGTTTGGTATTTGGTCCTTAGACCAGGCTAAATGTCCAGCTGATGATATGACCTTTTCAGGTATATCTAATCAAATATGTGTCCTCAGGTTTAAGGTTTTCTCCCAGGCTACAAATACATTTATTTACCAGTAGCTATCTGGAGCTTCTCGACACTAAGTGGAGAGAAAAAGGCACTTCTAAAGTTCAAATCTTACACATATTTTAGACAGCCTTTTTAGGATGCCATCCACATCCTGGAAAGCCCCATTTATTTTCATGGAGTAGCTCTACTGAAGATGTGGTGTTTGCCAGTATCTGGAAATGAGAGAGATAAGTCCCAGCCAGAACTGACCTCATGCAAAGCAAGGATGACTTTACTGGCCTTTGACCTTTGCACAGAAGATTTTCTGGTTAGTTTGGAAGTGGCCATGCCCTATTTGACTGCAAGGTATTTTCCAAGGAACACAGCAGTTAGATTAGGAGAGAGACTTCTATTGCTCCTCTTCTAAAACTTTCCACCCAAAACTAAAGTCTCTGAGGCCCAGACCTTTTCAGACCTGTGCATCTTTGTTTTTATGTCGAAACAGTGCTCACTGCTGCAGTGATTCTTTTTTATGTTCATTATGATCAACTAATTTGCATTAAGCAAGTTTTCTTTTTGGTATCAAAAGGGCTCCTGGCAAAAGCAGCAGTAATTATAGACACAAATAATTTTAATATTTATCTTATCTAACATCTGAGCATGTATTTGGAGGGCAACCAGACACAGCAATGATATTAAAGAAGTTTTAAATGCCATTGTGTAGGTAAATAAACAAACACATAAATACTTTGATTCTCAGCTACATAAAATTAATGCTTCACACATCTTAAGGGGGTGTTATTTTACTGCTAAAGCTTTGTTAAAGCTCTAAAATAAAGTCAGGACTACTGAGGTCTATTTTAACTGTGTGTTTAACCTGTTGAAATATTATGATCATGTAGACACAAATCTATGAAGTGGCCCTTAAAAAATTATATTTAATTTTCCCTGCCCACATCAGCTTTGACTTCATCTGGGATGGTGATGGAGAGCTTTAGGCTCCAGTGCCTATTTCTGTAAATTATCAGGTTCTCCTATTTTTGTGCATCTGAAAAATTGAGCTAATTAACCTCATGTCATCAAACATTGTGAAAGCATTTGAGATGCAAAGTATTGTATCACCTTCATTATGCAAGAATAACAATACACTTCTGAGGGTGAGGTTAAAAGCTTCCAAGATAAAAGAAAAGAGTAAAGTCACTGCCATAATAGTAATAACCCCATCCAACTCCAATCAGTGAACTTGGAAATGCCAAAATCCCCTTCACAGTAAACCTATTATTGCAGTACTTCGCCATGGCAGGAACAAGGTGATGCTCTGTCTGTGAAATATTGTTTTCTGAGATTAAAATCCTGATAGATCTTCTAAATCTGCAACCATGCCAACACCCAAAGCACGGCTGTGCAAAAAATCAATGGTTGTTTCAGCTCTCAACCTTACAAAATTTAGACATTAATAGCATAAAAAATAATTTTGGCTACTAAAGACAGTGTTAGATTGTGATACTGCATTGGGTTCTTCTCACAGGAGCTAAGTTCCTGGTGAGCTGATTAAGTTTGTTGTCTCCCTGAAGCTGGGTTTTTTTTTTTTCAAGTTAGTTTTACTAAAAAATGACCTGTGAAACCTCATTTCAAAACTGAGCTTGAGGGTGACAGAAAAAACTCTGGGGAAATTAATTCCTACACATATAATTTCTACATTTTCAAAATATTTCCTTCTTGGACGTGTATTTGTTTTCATGCTTAAAAAGCAAAAAGTTTTGACATTTCATTTTGTAAAAGCACTCTGCATAAAAAATGGACTTACTTTAAAAAAAACCCCACCAACTAACGAGCCAACTAAAAAAAAAATATTAATAGGGAAAATTAATGTGAAAATTTTAGGGTGAAATTGAACAAAATATTTTGCCTTGAACTATAGTGCCTTTAAAAATAATTCAACGCAAAATGAAAAATGAATTTTAACCCTCTTTAATTTTTTGTATTCAGTTTCTAAATGGAATCCCTCCAACAAGAGGGACTTTTCTAGCAAAGGTAATTTTTTCCACCTACAGGTTATTCTTGGACTTAATCTGCTCTCTTTGTGATCAATAATCAAGCTAGGCCAACACAGCCTGACTTCAGAAATCCCATCATAACAGGCATCCTGACATTTTCCTGCTCTTTTTAGACACCCTATAGAGATATCCAGGGTAAGAAAAGCTTTATTTTATCTATGACTGCTATATTGAATGTACCCATGAATGGGATCCCACATTTCTGTCCAGGCAGAACTATGAACAATGATGGTGCCATGTAAAAGGAGCGTGTGCATATGTAGGAAGAGTGAGGAGTTGGACTTCTTGGTTGGGCATAAAAATCTAAAGGCCTTAAACTAGACAGTTATCAATTCAGCTGTCAAATAATAGTACCTCTTCACACTGGATTTTTGGCATGAAAATTTCTAAGGTCATCTTCTCAGAAGAGCACTAAGGCGTAGGGGACATGAGAGTTTGCATCCTCTCCTCTCCTCTCCTCTCC
>VZTR01015536.1:33086-70208 GCA_013400775.1 Chaetops frenatus
TCCTCGTCAGGGAATCAGTCTCAAATGGTTTCAGAAACCTCAGCCTGAAGGGTAGGTGTCTTGCCAGGTTCATGGAATGTGCATCATTTAACTTCTTTAGGACAGATTTTGGAAGGCTGCTAAAATATTGTGATGCAACAGATTCTTCCAAGACATCAGGTACTGGTGGGGTAAGAAAAATCAGCCTACGTGAGCCAAAGCTGTGTATTTTCACAAGTCCTTCAGCTGCTCCCCTATAATCCAGGAATGCAGGGGTGTAAATCCCAATCTAATATCTTGGTTATGTTTGTTCTACTACTAATAATAGCTCCACCTACTAGACATGGGGCATAACTCACTGACATTTGTAGGCCATCTGGGTCTTACAAGCAGGACACAGTGTGAATCAAATGTTCTGTAATAAAAACAGTGCTAATATTTCTAATTTTTGCCAACAGGGGCCTTGCCAGCCTGGAAATGGGGGTTGCTGAAAAGAGAAACCCAGAAGAGAGCCCACAAAATTTTTCACACCTTGCCTTTTATCTCCCATTTCTAAAAAGACTAGTAATAGTCTTTTTAGAATTCCCAAGAATAAATCCCTTGGGAACACAGGCAGGCTGTGCCCAAGGTTTGATTTAGAAGGGGAACAACCCATCAGGTCAAGAGAAATAGTTAAGTGCAGAAGTGCTCAGTTACCTCTGCATGACCTTCCTTGCAAACATGGACGGGAGCCTTTCAGTGGTGCTGCAGATGTTGGATGACTCTGCTTGTGCTGTTGAAAGACAGGGGTGATAAATAGCATTTGAGCCACGTTTCTCCCCTCCTTCAGGCAGAATTTGAGAATCTCAGGTATACAGCCTTAGGAGAGTGGTTCACGAGGTACCACTCACACCAGCTTCCTCCAAGGGAGAAAGCTGACACTTCCAGGACACTGACCTCGAGCCTGTGTGCATTTTATGTGTTTCAGCACCTTCAGGAAAACCACAATTAGATGTTGCCTCCCTGTATTTGACACTCAGAGAGGAGCAAACAACATGGCTGGGGAACGAATGCTTGAAAAACAAATATCAGAGAGAAAAAAAACCAAACCCCAACCAACTCTGACACCACTTGGGTGAATTTGAGCTTGTTTGGAAGCGAGCTGCATACCTTTTTGCACCTCCCCACATGATCACCTTGCAGGAAAACAACACCTCAGCCAAAAAAAAAAAAAAAAAGAAGAAAAAAGAAAAAAGAAAAAAAGGCAAACCCACACAGATTTTGCACTTTGTAGAGGCAAATCTGCCTTCATTATACAACTACATCTGGCCAGGCTGAGCCTTGCACCCGCTCCTCGTGCCTTCCCCTCCTGTACAGCACACAAGCTCGAGATGTTGGCAGCTGAGTGTAGGCAGGATCTCAGATATCACGGCAATATAAATAAATAGAGAAGGATGAGATAAAATATACGGGCAGATGGAGGTGCTGATAGTGAGATAGGCTGATAGGGTGGTCAGGGTTACTCTGCTTTAGCACATGCATAAATACGTGGGTTGTGCCCCTTGCCCTGGGTACAAAATATCCAGCATCCAGCATGACACACACGTGGCCATTCAGCCAAAAATGTGCTCCAAAGGGTTTAGGAAGAATAAACCTTACCTTGTATGGAACACTCAGAGTAAAAACACAGAGTAGCAACATGTTAAAAAAATCTGGTTTTTTTCTGTGGCATATATTAAGAAGTGGGACAGGCACAATTTGACCCCAAGGTTTCAAGAACAACACTCCAATATTTCCCATACTCATCACCACTTTTTTAGGTAGGCAAATACCCAGTTACTAAGCCGAAAGATCTTCTATTAGGAGAAATGTTCAAATGGCCATTGGACAAGTGATTTTTTTTTTTGTTACCTTTCCAAACATCCATAGATTGGTTTGGGCTGGAATGGTCCTTAAAGAGCATCTAATTCCATTCTCCCTGCCATGGGCAGGGACACCTTCCACTAGACCAAGTTGTTCCAAGCCCTGTCTAACCTGGCCTTGGACACTTCCAGGGGTGGGGCTGCTACATCTCTGGGCAGCCCTTGCCAGCAAAGAATTTCTTCCTCCTAATATGCAAACCTGTCCTCTGCCAATTTAAAACCATTCCTCCTTTTCCTATCTCTCCATGCTCCTGTAAACAGCTCCTCTCCAGCTCTTTTAACCCCTTCAGGTATTAAAAAGCTGCAATAAGGTCATCCTGGAACCTTCTCTTCAGTCTGAACAAACTCAGTTGTCTAAATCTTTCCTTATAGGAGAGAAGTTTCATCCCTCTAATGGTCTTCATGGCCTCCTCTGGCCCTTACTGCTATGAGAACCACCAGAGAAAATGTGAGGGCTGTGGGCTGCAGCCTTCTCTTGACCCTTGACCAGCTTTTCAGTCTGCAGATGTTGTAGACCTGTACAAGTTCAGTGGTGAACCTGAATTCCTGCCTGAATTCCAGAGTCACAGTGTCTGTGAACCCCTTCCCAAGGATAATGGAGACAAAAGACGCTCTGGTTCTGGTCTGGTTTGATGCAGAGCCTGTTACTTGCTGGGTATTTTTGCCAGAGCACTGGTGGTGATTGGGAACACTGTCTTGTTTCATGCTCACTTACTGAATTCAGCTTCTGGTGACAAGCGATTAGCACTTTGTAATCTATGGTGTGGAGGGGAATATATATATATTTTAATAAACAGAACATTTTCACCAGACACTAAACACTGCTTGAATTTTCTGAAGAAATTTGTCACCAAAATAAATAAGGGAAGTGTTTAAAAATCATGGCACATGGGTATTTTTAGGTTAAAATGCTTCCTTTATGAAAAATAACTATTTGAAGCTTTTTGCATTTTTCATTTCCAAATGGCATTTTCCTTGAAGGATTGACCTAATTTATGTTAAAAGAAAGAGATAAGAAAGAAAACTTTTAAATTACTTCCAAATGATACTCAACATTTCATTTTCAGATGAGGAAAATATTTTGAGCTGACTCAAACAATTTTTGTTGTTGTTTGTTTCATTAAAACCAAATGAAAACCTTCAAACTTCCCGTTTTGCTTTGCTTTGACTCTTGTAATTTTTTTCCTCTGCACTTATTATGCTTGGCCCTGCTGCTGGAAAATGCAGTAATTCTCTGAAGTGAATCACCACTGGTGATCTCTTTGAAAATACCTTTGGTGATACACCTCAAATATCTCCAATCTTTCACGTCTTTCCTCAGGTCTGAGCATTTGTTAATTAAGCATTGCCACACAGTGCCGAGGGGAAAACAAAAGCTATTACCATAAAATGAATGCAGGACTTTATGTGACCCCATTGGAGATATCAGGACCATCATTTTTTCCAAGGAAGGAGCAAAACTGAAATTCTTGGAGAGTTTCCTCTTCAAACCACAATATGTGATTCTGCATCACTGTTGGGTTGTCTGTCCTGTAAAGTGGTCAAGAATGCAGCCTCAGGTAACTATGGCTAAGGAATTACGATTTTTTTTCTACGGATAAATGACACTCTCGAAGCCACAATGTTGCCTTGTCTGGGCCATTTCACAAAGGGTAATCAGGCACTGGTGAAAAATAAAGAAAAAAAAAAAACAATTGAACTTTCTGTGGATGTGCATTGCAAACAAAACCACAGCTTTGCCTTCCCCACCCTTGCACCAAAACTATGTTGAGGTTTTGGAAAGTATATTCATGTTTTCATTTTCACTCCTCCAAGGTAGGACAAGAAGCAGGATGTGCTGAAATACCACAAAGGGCTGCCTGGTCTGGGTAGGTTTCCAGCAGCTTTTGCAGGGCTCAGGATGGCTCTTGTTGGTGAGCGGGTTTGGAGGTGGGGCCTTTCCTGTCAGTCGAAACCTTCCCCCAGCCTTGCTGTCCTAAGGGTAAAGACTGAGACTTTGTTGTGGGTGACTGAGAATCGGTCTGCCCTATGGATGCAAAGAAGGCAAAATAAAATCTTCAGTCCTAAAGCAGGACCATAAAATCATAGAATATCCTGAGTTGAGAGGGACCCACAAGGATCATCAAATCCAACTTCTGGCCTTGCACAGGACAGCCCCAAGAATCCCACCACATGCCCGAGAACATTTTCCAAACACTGCTTGGGCTCTGGCAGCCTTGGGGCCATAACCACTTCCATGGGGAGACTGTTACAGTGCCCAGCCACCCTCTGGGCTAAGAATTAATGTTAGTTCAGCCCTGGTCAAGTTTTTATTGAGGCTTCAAAAATTTCTGTTCTCATTGAAATCAAGGTAAATTTCACACCAACCTTAAAACAAAGCAGAAGTGAGCCAGCAGATAGGGACCAACAGCAGAGGAATCAGGGAGAATAAACCAAGATTATTTAATAGGAGAATTACAGTCTTTTATTTGCATTGTTTCTTTTCCCTGGCCCCAAGCTTTGCATAAACCTGTCTTTGTTAAAACACTGTGTTAGGCTGCAGTCTTGGATTGGCAAAAAGGCCTTAATGCTGGGGTTTAGTGCAGTGGAAAAAACAAGGTATAGTTGCTTTAAATGAAAATCAAGCGTAGGCAGCCTCCTGAGAGCCTCAAAGTTTAAACAAATTACAAGAAGTATTTCTTAGGTGAAATTGGAAAGGGTGCTCTGTGATGCAGAAGAGTGGCCATGAGTCCTCTGTGTTCACACTGTCCTGGGTATTGTAAGAAGCTTTCTTGTGAAACTGTTTGCCAAACCAGAAGTCCTAAATTGAAATGTGTTGACAGAAGGAATCTTACTACTTATTTATAATTTGAATACTTGAGGCAGGTTATGAGATGATGCGGGTAAGTTGTGATCCACCCTCCTTCCTTCCTCCCTGCTCATTCCAGCACCAGCCAGGGCTCTCAGGGCCTTTGGTGTTTCAGGTGCTGATGCTGAGCATCATCCCTTCACCCTGTGCTCCAGAGGGGAGAGAGGGTGCTGGGAACTTGGCAGGATCAGGCCCTTCACCTCATGCAATCCTATGACCCCGAGGGAGCCCACACACACATTTGTTCCATAACACATAACAAACAACTTCGTTTTACTTAGAGGGAGGGAGATGAGCACTTTGAGCAAATGATACATTAAATCAGGGCTGCCAACTGCACCTTGATGTGAGTGCTTTATGCCAAGATCCGTCTATCTATCTATATAATCTCTTATATTCCCAGCTCTTCCTGCTCATCTATCTATCCATCTCTCTCACTCCCTCCCTGTACGTATTTTCCTTATTTCAGTCTCTCTCTGTCTATCTGTCAGTTAATCTATCTACTTATTTTGATGTCTGTCATCAGAATAACATCTGTTAGGGTGTTTTAACTGTGCTGGCAAAGGACATGCTACAATTCCCTTGACAAAATTACAGTTTCATGGAAGTCAGGCCCCAGTTTACCTTGATTGAAATCAACTGAAAACAGCAAGTTTAATTGTCCAGTGGTTAGAGTCTGGAGATGGAGTTTAGGGGCTGTAGGATCTAATCCATGGTCTGATGTGGGGTTATCTCCTTGTAATCCCTCTTTTGCCCTCATAAAGTTTTCCTTCTTTTCTTTTTTTTCTAATTTCTACATTCTCCAGGCCTTTTATGAGCATCATAAACAGGTTTCTTTTTTTTTTTTTTTTTGGTCCAGAAAACTGACCCATGGGCTTTTTGGCACATGTAGATGTGACACTTAGGGAGTGACATGGTGTTGTGGGATTGGCAGTCATTGGACTTGATGATCCTAAAGGTCTTTTTGAACCTATATGCCTCTGTGATCTCTTGGTGCTACTGAAAGGAAAGAACATGTTGTTTTCCCCCCTCCTCTGCTCTCACATGTGAAGGGTACCCTCTGTTTCTCTTTATGGGCATTGAGTGTGGAGCTGTCATTTTACATTTGCATTTGAGTCTGGGTAATTGCTTGTACTCTCTCCTCTGCAACTATCCATTTTTTCATTCTTTATGTATGTTTTGCTTTCTGTCATTTGAAAGCAAATGAATCTGACCCTTTCTCTTCTCCCCCCATCTCCTGGCTCTTTGTTGTCCCCATGTTTTACTCTCTGTATGTGCTGAAACACATGCTTAGCTGACTTGGATTGTGTTCCCTTGCATTAACTTCTACAGCCTGCAGCGAGCCATGAAAACCCATCTGAGCAGGGAAATAACAGTAGCTGTGCATTGGCTGGTAAAGGCAGGGGAAGAGTCTCAATGTACACAAGGAAATCGAACCTCTGATTTGCATAAGACTAGACTGTGCTAATTTGTTGAGTGAAAAGATAGAGGAGGAACAAAAACATGCCTTAAAGCGTGCGTGGATAGTTACTGCAGAAACCAGTACCCAAAATGGGTCAGATCCAAATGGGAAGCTGTCAGAACCCACTGCCTGCTGCTGCTGCTGCTGGAGCTGGTCTTGATCAAAAGGTGAATAAAAAGCAAATATTCGTCTGCTCCATGAAATCGTAGCCCTTGGGCTTGAAAGGCATCAGGAAGCCACCTCGCACTAAGGGATGCTCCAGAAGTGATAGTATATCCAGGGATGTGTGTGGGATTATTCTAAATTCCTGCAAAACCTAGGATCATTATTTTTTTTTAGTTTGCAATCCGTATAAATATCCCCAGAGTTTGCCAGAGACGTTTTGCTAGAGAAGCACAGAGTGAGGCAGATGGGAACATGATCTCATTTCCTTTCCTCTCCTGGTGAAGTGCTTGCCACTCTTGCAGACAAAACTTAAATTTCTCAAGGGAAATGAAATCAATGGAAGTCTCTGGGACTTTCTCTCTTTGTTACCTATGAAAGAGACAGACTTTAGGTCTGTACTCAAGAAACATGATCATATTCAGCAGAGAAGAGAGAGAGAGTCTTGCTATTAGCCATCACATGAATGTACACACACTTTTAAGATATATGTGTGTGTAAGTGTGCATTTATATGTGTATATGTAATATATGTATAAATCCAGATGAGGAGGTTTTCCATGTTGAATAATACTTGGGATCCCCAGGATCAGACAGTTTGATGAAACACACTTTTACTAAGCATTTGCTATTTTCTCCATCAATTTTATTTATTTAACTAACAATAAAGAGTGATCTAGGAGCAAGAAAGAAAATAATCATTCCTTGATGAGAAAAAGCTCTAAAATAATAAATGCCAAGAGCTCACTGAGATGAAAGTCCTGAGGTGGTTGTTCTGGAGGAAGGGAAGCTGCTTTGTGGAAGTGCAATAATATTTTCCTTGCCTTCAGACTATGAAGGCTTTTCTGTTCAAGCTTTCCCCTGGAGCTTTCGCAGGATACGGCCGTGTTATTACGCCTTTGATAGAGCACAGCCGGGCGATAGCTGCTCTAGCAGGTGTGTTAGGGGTTGTAAAGAAACTTTACAGTCAGGGCTTGTTTTCAGGAATCCGTTTGATTATGTCTTTAATTATGTTTGATTTATGCACGGCGAGGTGGCAAGAGACCACAGCAAACCCGCAGCAAACCCGTCCCTGTAGACATGGTCCTGGGTGGCTCAGAAGCGTTGCAGTGTTTTTAGCTGGAGGTTATGTGAGCCCCCCAGGTTGCTGAGCTGGGTGTCTATGAAGGCAGCCACCTTTGCTGCCTACCTTTGGATTGCTGCTGGCTGCAGACACTGGTCATGGTCCTCCCAGAGTTACTGAAATCTGTCTGAAGACCTCCAGATGGAGGTGGTACAGGGATCACCTGACCTCTCTCTCTGTAGACAGCAGAATGGAAGGAATTAGATTTTCCTGAAAAAAAGTAGAAAATGCAGAAAATAACATGAGAAGGAACTTCACAGGTGGGGGAAGTGAATCCTTCACTCCTCAAGGTGTCTGGACACAGGTACATCTCTTTTCTTCACAGGTTGATATTTGTCAGCAGTTCTTAAAATCTCCTCTTTCAGTGATTAATACACTCACCATTAGAAATAATTTCTCTTGCCTTGGCTGATATTAGAAATAATTTCTCTTGCCTGTCTCCCAGGAAAAACAGAAGACTTCACAGTATCCCTAAACCACCAATTACTTATTAGTTACATGGCAAGCCCAGGAGATCATAAGTTGCCCCTCAGGCAAGCAGCCATTGCCCATTATGGAAAAAAATGGTCTGACTTTTGGATAACGGAAAAGGGGAGGATTATAAGTGAGGAGCTTGATTTGTCAGAGAACTGCCAACCATTTAATAGCTGGGAATCACAGAGAAGGTGTTTCCTTTGCCAGCAAACCACAAGGGAAATATACGCAGCTATCAAAGGGGTTCATGAACCTGGATACATCATTGGGGTTGTAGCTTTTCCACTGGGCATTGGCAGCCCTCTGACCTCCTACCCTATGGAATATCCAGTGAGACCAGGGAGATAAGAGCTCACTGGGAGATATGGGAGTGTAGGCCAAGTGAGGACTTGGATCTTCAATGGGAAGAACTATAAAACCTTGCTGTGTAAACGCGTCTATGAGCACTGCTTTTGATTCTTCATAATCATTTACCAAATTCATTAGCTATGCACAAAAGGGCAACTTTGCCCTTGCAGACCCATTATATCCATGAGACACAAGTGTCTGTTTCATGAGTGACTTTCCACGGAGTCATGTTCTGTATATCCTCTCTGCCTAGGAGTTTCCAAGGAGAAGAAGTCTGTCCATTTGCTTTTCTCCTGGATGTGGTGGTGTGTATTCTCCTCCTCCCTGTTTGGTATATTGATATCCTGTTGACAGTCTTTGGGATTCTTCAAATAATTCCTTAATTAACTACTGCACTAATGAACACAATAGGGCTCAGTAGATTTGTAACCCCTTTTGTAGTATGTTTTCCTAGATTCCCATCCAGTCCCTAGGAAAATCCTAGATGACTCTGGATGGGAACCTGTGTCTCTGCATGGTCTGATCATGATCAGGGAGCCTGAATCTGATTAAACTATTCCTTCACTGGATTTTCTGTACCCCATTCCTCTTAAAGGGAATTATTTATCCTTTTTTGGGTGCTCCTGCTTTGCTTTTCTCAGTCTTCCTTTCCTCAGGAAGATTCTAGCAGGAAAGCTACTACTGAATGTACTGTGCAATCAAAGTGGCTGTATACTTAGGGGAGTATTTGGAGCAGGAATTTTGGGGGGTTAATTAGCTTCACCATTGAATACCTGCCTCAGGATTTTGTTGCAACACCTGTGGTGGGTGAATGTGCAGGGGGCAACGATTTCATGTGGCTCTGTCAGCTGCTTGCCTGTCCATCCACCTACTCCTTGCAATACAACCTAGGAAGCCTCAGTGTGTGAAATGCCCAAATATCTGAGATCCTACTGCACCTTTTTTCCAAAAACATTCTGCTGACTCCAGCCTTCCCCAAGCTCTTGCTGAAGTACCCAGTTTGGCAGAGTGCTGCAAGCCATTTCTTAGGTCCTAATGACTGCACAGCCCTCATTTTGAAGGCTCCTCAGTGTTTGCTTCAGGTATGCCAAAACAAGAGGGTGCGGTGCAGGCTTTGGTGAGTTGGCACCCTCTGACTTGAGTCAGTATTTTCAAGCCCTCATTTTTGCAGATGGTGGAACTTGGAGCACTGGCTCTGCTCATGGCCTTTTTCCTCCTTCCCCTCTTCCTTCAGGAGGCTGGTGAATGAGGGCAGAGGATGCTGATGGGAGCCTTTGGGGTGGTGACCACCTGGGTGACATGAATGAGGAAAAAGAAACAACACTCACGTAACAAGAACAACCCAGTGCTCCTCACAGCATTGGAAGGGCCACTGGGCCAATGCAAGACTCTCACCTCTGAGAGGACATTGTGGGTTTGAGTTGTGCTGCTTGACTGGAAGTTATCCCCACTTTGCAAGCATGACATGATAACTAGAGGTGTCTACACATGTGTGGGGTTATCTTTGGCAATGCAAAATGTGAAACCATCAGCACTGAGAGGATACAGTGTCACAGCTATATAACAACTAATGATGGTGCCTACATATCACAAAGAACCTTCTTTGCTGTGAGAGCTTAGGGGCAGTGGAGCAGTTATCATAGAAAAGTGGGGACTGTATTATATAGGGTATTTAAGGCCAAGGACATAATAATCCCACCTCATTGGATTGCCTTACCCAACGTGCCTTTTCCTTCTTTGTAGCATTCTCTCACCTGGGATCACCCAGCTCCCGGTGACTAAAGATGGGGAGGCCATGCAGCCTGGCCTCTGACCAAGGTGGGATTCTTACACCTGCCTTGCCTACACTGCACACAACAAAGAGACTGCTGTTGGTTCACAACCATTTCCCCCACTCCTGATTTTTTAATCCTGAAGTAAACAGGCTGCAGCTACAGGACGGGTGGTATGCAGACACCGGGCCAGGGCTGGCTTCCACCGCGGTGGTAGGAACGGGAATTCCACTGCAGGCTAAGGGGAAGGGAGAGCCCTCCAAGCTAATGTGATGTGGGAGGTCTAATTCCTACCATCACAGGCCTGATTTGTAGGCAACAGATTATTTCACTGGCTTTCACCATGGTTTTTATATCTTAGGAATTTTTTTTTTAGTGTTGGTTTTTTTTTCTTTTTTTGCATGAAAGCAGGAGTGTGTGGATTTTGCAGGTAAATTATAATGAAAGCTGATGGGTGCTTGTGTAGGCTTGCAGAGGGTTTGTGCACAGAAAGCAAGCAGGGGCTGGAGGGAATAGATGAATGCCCAGGGAAGGTTTAATTAGCATATAGTGAAAAATCTAAAGGTTATACCGAGCCCCAATTCAGTGAAAGACAAAAACTGACTGTTCTCAGAACATACCTCAGCAGCAAGCTCTGTCGCACCTGATGCAATGCTTCCCTCTTGGGCCACCCACCTCCAAGACATGATTATGCAGTGAGAAAGGAGCAGCACTTTGCACTTTCTGTTATCATGGTCCTTCTTAATTATACATGCGTAAGTGTTCAGACACGGCCACAATGAGCATGGTACACATCCAGGGGAAGTGAGATTCATCTGAGAATCTCCTACTGCTTGGCAAGCATTTATTAACTCAGCCTCCCAACACCCCCGTGAGGAAAAATGTGTCGAAACCCATTTTCGGTACTAATTTAGAAAAACAACAAACTTAAGCAAGCAAAGTGATTTGCTCAAAGCCAAAGAGCAGGTTGGTGTGAAAGAGCTTGCCTTAAAAATCCAGAATAAGGGATTTTGCCCTTTGTCTCCTCAAATGAGGCTGTGTTCCCACGTTGCTTTGTGTTTCTACAGAAACTACAACAGGGGGGTCCCAGTTCGTGACTCAGGGGCTTGGTTCCAATCCAGAGAGCCATGTTTCCATGATTACTCCTGCTTTATGTAAAATGGCCCTTGTACAGGCTCATCTTGCTGAGCTTTTTGGCGTTGTTCCTGGGCCTCACTTCTACCATAGGGTAGGACTGCAGGATCACATTTCCATTTTGTAAGGAGACACGCTTTCTCAGGATGCAGGGAAGCCTGCTTAATTTCAATACTAAGTCTGCTTGTAACAGCTACAAGCCCAGATCTACGGAATTATTATTATTATTATTATTACTAATTTCAGTAGTGCATCTAATTCCTAATCAGCAGTCAGACCTCTTGTGCTAGGAAACGGCAACCGCTCTTTGCAATCTCAGGTCTAGATCCACCAGTACTTCCAATTATGTGCTAACAAACATGAGTTTTATTGGGAAAGCCATAAGTTTGGGAACAAAACTAGCTTTGCAGACCTTGGCTGACATCTTTGCAGTGCAGCACCCTTCCTCGGCACCCCGGTGAAAAGCTGCTCTCCGTGCAAAGGGAAGCTCCCCGTGTGAGAACCGGCCATCCCGTGCGTGCTTCATATTGCAGGATCAAGGCCTCTGTTAATGACAAGGCTTGACACTGGGCTGAGACCTACAAAGAGAGGGAGAAGGAGGTGCCGAGGGTGCCTTGTGATTATGCGGTTGGCGTGTGTTTCTCCACCATGCAAGGAAAAGGGAAAGAAAACCAGCTAGACTACAACAGGCAATGTTGTGCAGCATCCAGTCGTGGCCTCACTTGGAAACCCCTGAAAGTTTTATTAACATCTGGTCCTCCACGAACAGAGTTATTCTATGCACAGAAATTCAGTTTCACCTCAGTCTTCTACCTTATTCTTTTTTGTGTGTATGCTGATTCTGTCCTTTTTCTTCCTCTTTTTTGGTGGTTGCCTAGTAGCTCGCAGTTGCATTCTGCCTTATCAGATTGTGCCTAGTTACAATCTTTCTCTGTGCCGAGGGCAACCCACCATAAGAGCATATGGAATACTTTAGTGTGCATCGTTGGGTTTTTTTCTCCTCCTATTTTTATTTTTTTAAAATAGATTTTGGTTTTATTCCCAGCATAGTTTTGTTGCCATTCAGATTGTCTTTTGTCTCTGATAAAAGCTGACATCCACAGCTGACATCCTGGGAGCTATCAAAAGAATCAGGTGAACTGAGAAAGGATGGCAGGGTTTGATGACTTTGGGGCCCTCTTCAGCTTAGAAAAACCCCAACCCCCCAAACCCCTGCATTCTGAGTAGGATTCAACTCTTCTTCTTTCTGACATCTGACTGAAGAATCTGTATTTAGTTCATGCAACATCTAAATTGCCTTTCTGGGGTGCCTACATTTCTCCCAAAAGTAGAGAAAACCTCCAAAACATGGCCTCTGATTCAGGCTATGCGATAGGTACAACAAAAAACCACACATGTAGCGTGCTCTTCCAGTTTTGTTTTGCCACGCTGGCTTTGCTGGATGGGACAAAAAGGGAAAGTCAATGACACCTCTAGACTCTTCCTGAAGCAGGGACAAAGGGAAACATGCTGCTTTTGGCACAGCATGACGCACGGCTAAATGAGGGCTGTCGGGCTGACTGTAGCTGGGCTCTTGGCAAAGTCTGGTCTTCCATGTGGGTGCAGACCAGTGTTTCACACCTGGGCTGTGATCAAGGGGGAGTTGGTCATGTTGCTTTCCATAAGCTTCCTTTCTGATGGAAATTTGGCTCATGAGATGATGCCGTGTGGCGGGATGTGTGTGCATGTCTGTGTGTCTGTCTGCCTGGTAACTCTGGAAGCCATTAGCCAAATTCAATCACATTTGACAGGAAGACTGTAGATATAAAGATATGCAGCTCCTGTAAGCTGCATGAAAACAGTGCTGTACTGGAGCTGGAGATTTTGTTGAAAGGAAGACAACAATGTTAGGTCCACCCTTGCTAGACATTAGAGAATCCATACAGGAAGGATATTTTGAATGCCCTACCTGTAGGAACAGCTTTAATTGGTTTATGCCCTATCAGATAGCACAGAAATCACTGCCTGTTTCTGTTTTCTCTGTGGCACCTAATAAGTCACAAACACATGCATAAGCTTTCTTTCCTTTTCATATCTTCTCTTCCCTTCTCTTCTCTCTTCTCTCTTCTCTCTTCTCTCTTCTCTCTTCTCTCTTTTCTTTCTCTAGCTCTCTTTCTTTCTTTTTTTTCCTCTCTCTCTTTGTTTCTATCTTTCTTTTTTTCATTAATAAGGGAGCTCCTGCTGCAACCTTAGTGCTACCCTGCTAGAAGTCAAATAAAAAACAGATAAAAATCACTTGGACATGAGCTACATGAGATTTGCTGTCCACCTACTATTTTTTCCCTCTTCTAATGCTTGGAAAGGGAGTTCCAGAAGGTGTAAGAAACACTTATTAGCTTATTATTTGAGGTAAATCTAATCAGCAGGTGATCTGTCATAAGGACATTTCTCCGAATATAAGAGGAGAAAAAGCCTGGGGACAGGACAGTGATAAGTTTCCCACCCAAGACAAACCAAGGTGATCCCTATTGGGTCAGAGTGTGAGTGATCACTGTGGTTGTACCCTGTCACATATCTTGCAAGGAAGCTCACATCTTCTGGTGGGTAGGTTAGTACTGTTTCTCATTATTAATATGGCTCTGTAGGTGTGCCAGGCCCTTTCCAGACTAATTAAATAAAAGGTCTCTGCCCCAAGGAGCTAACCCAGCAAGGGATGACAATAAACAGCAAGAGGAAGAGGGTTACGCAAGTGAAAGATCAAGAGATACGTCTCATGTTGTACCAGTATGTTGGGCCAAATCCTCAAGTAATTACATAAAGCCCAATTTTGCCAAGTTGTTCATTGGTAAGTTGCTTCACCCTCATGTAAGGAATCCCATTGAATTCACTTAATGAGAAAAAAAGTACAGAGCTGTACTGAGAGGGGAACGATCACACGTGCAGCCCAAGAAAGTGGATCTGCTTGTGGGGAAAGGTTTATCAGGAGATAAAGAATACAACCGAGCTTTGAGCTGTTATCTGGGCGACACATGGATATTTAGTTTTATTAAGCACTGCAACAAGATGGAACGATGCACTCGGATTCCCTTGAAATTAATTATTTCCAGATTCAGTCATTATGATTGGATGTTATAAGGCACTTAGGAATCAATGGGAGACAAGTGCCCTTGAGAATCTAGCTTCATATCTTTCAAACTGGATCTTCTGCATCAGCTATCAATTCCCATCTCTCCCTCAGAAAGACCTTGTCTGAGAGGTTCCCTCCTTCCTAAAGCCACAATGACTCACACTTACAGTTGACATTCAAGGAACAAAGAAGTCTTCAGCATCTATCTTGATGTTCATTTGGGCCAAGATGGCAAGTCCCAATCTGCTTTGCTTTGAGCTTGGAGAGAGAGGGGCTGATGCTATAAAGATCAAAGCAGGTCCAGACTCCCCTGACGTTATTCTGCTTAAATGTAGGTTTTGGGGATAATTCCCAGCTCTAGTTTCAGGAAAATCTCCTACCTTTCAGCTGTAAGTCTTGGTCTTTCAAGGGACCAAATGTTCTTGTACCAAAGGAATTTAGGTCTATGGCAAATAGCAGCACTGGTGTCGGGAGATCTTTTTTTTTTCCCACTGGATCCAGGCCATAGACAGCTGAAATACAATTCCGAGAAGTGGGCAAACAACTGCAGGGAGGGAATAGTTGGGAGTGGGACTGTGTACAGGTACGTAGGTTGAAGGCAAAGGAAACTTTGTATATGTTGGCTCTGAAACCATGTGAGGTAGAGGGTGGTACAGAGAAAAACTCAGACGGTAGCTCACCTCCCTCTTCCCTGGGGGCAAATGCCTTATTTTCAGTTAGGAATGGATACATAATAAAGGAGCCAGCTCTGTTGCCGTCATGATGCAGAACCTGGCAGTGCCTGTTTCAGAATGCTGGCTTAAGCATAAACAATACCACATGAGAACAGGGAGAATGATGATGGACCCAAAATTTGGTAAACTACTTGCAGAGCACACATTTTTCCTGTGCTCTGACGATCAGGGCTCTCACAGAGTTTCCTGAGGCCCACGTGCTCCCAGGGGACTTTCTGCCCTCAATGAGCAGGATGCTGAGACTGCATTGCTCCCTCTTGGACAAGGTCAGCTCACAGAGAAGAAGGAGCACGACATCAGGGATCCTATCAAGAACCTCCAGCTGATGTGCTACCCTGTGAACACTGGGGCTCTGCACTGGTCAGTCCACTGTCACCACTTGTCCCAGTTCCTGACGGAGGCTACCTGGCCACTCCAGCTCTGACAGGGTATAGATATGCATCCCAGGAAGAACAGATGGATGTCTGCTCAGCACCATCAGGGACTTGAGTTACCCCAGGCTCCTGTTTGTGCTGCCTGTCAGAAATGAAATAACCCGGCAGCTCAGGCAGGGGACTCGAGAGGGAAACTGATACACAACAGTTAATACAACACCGGTCCTTTACACTGAGGATGAGCCAGTCATTTCTGAGCAACATAAGAAATCCACTCCAGCTGAAAAGCATATGTTTCTTTTCTCTTTACAGCAAAGCTCCCATTTCAGGCACAGGTATTATTTGTTTCTCGAAATCCCCTTTCCTTGTGTCTGCTTCGCTGAGCCGATCATCTGAGAGCCCTGAGAGTGCTGGTTATCCCTTCCTACTATTGTTTGCTCTCAAGACCAGTTTGGAAGTGCTATGTGCATGTGTGTTTGCATTGTTTCTCTTGCTAGTCGTTGGGGTTTTTTTTGTTTTCCTTTTCTTTTCTCTGGGCTTCGATGTACACAAATACAACAAAGAAATCAGAAGCGGGAGGACTGTGGCATGCAAATCTGTCAGTGTGCTATTCAATTAGTGTATTGTTACAAGTGAAACACCAGCAACCGGGTGAGAAAAAGGAAGTACCAGGTGCTAAAAGGACAACCAGACCTTTGGTGTAGCGTACCAGACAGGTTTTTCTGTGTTCAAGAAGTTTACTAGCTCACATACAGACATGTAAAACTGGAGGGCACCTCTTGATTCTCTAAGTTGTATCTCTTCTCTCTTTTAAACTCTTTCATGAGCTGAAAATGATTCATGGGGAAGGAAATTTCTTGTTGGTATATTTTTGCTCTCACTGCACAAACTGGAAGTTGTTTAGGTCTTTCACCCTAGTCTTTCTCCCACCAGCCTGTGTTTATTTAGTTTCAGCTTATGCCAATTTTTGTGCTCACGCTGTCTTTTAGTTTAAATAGATCCTTTTTTTCTCCCTATTTGCTCTCCTGATGTATTTATATATAAATCAGTACTGTTCCAATCCTCACTCTATTCAGCTAAACAAGCCAAGATGTATCTTCTTTTCCTGTGTCATGGGTTCACCATTTCCTGACACATCTCCACACTTTAGCTTTGTACTGTGAGTTCATCTCTCCTAAATACAGGTAACTAGGATCTGTTTTGTTGCTTTGGAGGTTGTCCTCCGTGTGTTTTGTGCAGATCAAGACAGAAGTTCCCCTGTCCTTATGGGCAATACTTTATGAGGCACATTTTTGGCAGCCATGCCACTTGCTCTCTTTTAATGCTCAATCTAATTCTGTTTAACCCTGTACAATGATCTGCATGAAGGAGTTGTGTGCATCCTCAGTAAGTTCACAGCTGACATTAAGTTGGGCAGGAGTGTTGATCAGCTGGAGGGTGAGAAGGCTCTGCAGAGGGATCTGGACAGGCTGGATCCATGGGCTGAGGACAGTTGGATGAGGTTCAACAAGGCAAAATGGCAGGTCCTGCCCTCGGGTAACAACAACCCATTGCAGTGCTACAGGCTCGGGGAAGAGTGTCTGAACAGCACCTGGAGGTGTTGGTTGGCAGCTGGATGAGCCAGCTGTGCTCAGGTGGCCAAGAAGGCCAATGGCATCTTGACTTGAATCAACAATAGTGTGGCCAGCAGGACCAGGACAGTGATTGTTCCCCTGAACTTTGCACTGCTGAGGCCAGACCTCGAGTCTTGTGTTCAGTTTTGGGCTCCTGGATTAGATGACCTTTAAAGATCTCTTCCAAGATAAACTACTCTATAAGTCTACTAAAAGACATTGAAGTGCTAGAGCATGTCCAGAGAAGGAAAAAGATGCTGTGAAGGGTCTAGAGAGTAAGTCACATAAAGAGCAGCTGAGGGAACGGAGGTTGTTTAGTCTGGAAAAAAGAAGGGTTAGGGGAGACCTTATTGCCCTCTACAACTACCTGGAAGGAGGCTGCAGTGAGGTGGGGGTTGATTTTTCTCCTAAATAACACTTGACCAGACAAGAAGAAATGGCCTCAAGTCATGCCAGTGAAGGTTTAGATTGAATATGAGGGAAAATGTCTTCACCAGTGTCTTCAGCACTTGAACAGGTTGTCCAGGCAAGCAGTGGAGTCACCATTCCTGGAGGAATTTAAAAGACATGTAGATATGGCATGTGGGGATATGGTTTAGTGGTAGCCTTGGTAGTGCTGGGTTAATGGTTGGATTCAGTGATTTTAAAGGTATTTTTCAAACTAAATTATTCTATGATTCTATGATACATGCATCCCACTTTTCAGAAATAAATTCAGTCCCTAAATTGATTTCTGAAGACCTGAAGTCATAACTTCCTTCAAGCTCAATACTTCCTCTCTCAGCACCTGTTGTAATTTCCTACGTAGTCACTCCCTTTTCCATCATAAAATTCCTCTCCTGATCTCCATATTCTACCACTTAATAATTTCTCATGAGGTACAATATCAAATGCTTTACTGAGGTCCAGAGAGATTAGATCTACTACATTTCCTTCATTAGAAAATCAGTGATCGATCAAAGCAAATGATCAGATCAGTTCAGTGGTCAATCTTTTCTAAAACATATGTTTTATTGCAATTTTCATTTGCATCCATGCCTTTAATTATTCTTTATTGCTCAATATGTTCCATAATCTGACTTATTGCTGATGCCAGTCCACATCTCCTGGTTTAACTCCTTCAACCTAGGACTTTGTAGACCTTTTAAAATATTCACAGTCATATTTTGTGCCTATATTTAGCCAAGTAAATAAAATGGTCTGAGGTTCATTCTCTGATCCCAAAAATCATGGCAGGGCATGGCTTGAGATGGTATACCTACACTTTAAAATCCAAATTCCCACCAAAGAAGAGTTGTCCCATGGGTACTCTGTACTGGGGATAGTGCACGTGATGTCTTCCCAACCATGTCTCAGTGTGTCAGGTGCCAGAGGACAAAACTTGCTGGGGACAGAGCTAAGAGCAGGGCAATCACATGGCCTGGCTTTGTTTAATATGCTATTTTAGGCAAAACTAATGATCCATTGTGCCTTTTCTCAGACCTCTGCAGGGAGATTGTTTAGTTTTCCCTTGAGCCAATGGCAATTTCAAGAAAATGCTTCATACTCTCATCCCTCTTTTCCATTACACTTTATGCCTCTAAGCATGTGTTCAGCATTCCCATCCTTTACTGGAAACTTCCTTGATTTGTTTGAATTTCCTTTGCAAATTCTAAGTGGGTTTGACTTGTGGCAATTCTTGCACTCGATGCCTTTTTTTCAGCCATCATATTTCAGCCATTAAAATTTTCAGTGACTCGTTTGGGATGGGGGCAAACCTGTCTCTCTCCAGAGCCTGTGGATGACCTGAAGCACTCATCTCCATTCTGATCCCTTAGAAACTGAGGAAGAAAAGTCTCATCCTGTATTTAAACATCCCTCTCTTTATTTGCTCACGCTTATTCTCACTACAGTGAACTTCTAACAAGAAAATTGAATGTTTTAGGTGGGGTCTTCAATCCAACAGCAGCTCTGTTGGATCAATGGTGATTTTCACAGGCTGAGACCTGTGCCTGCAGCTTTCCCTGGAGAACCGGGATGAGAAAGGTTTGATGCCGTATTTTTCCTACACAAGTCAGACACAAAGGGGATTGTTGCTCCCATGTACAGATTTTTTCTTCCCCACCCCTGTGACGTGAAGCATAAGGCTGCACATTTCAGCTACTTTTTGGATAGAGGCAATAATTTCTTAATTTGCCCTGAAGGGGCACGCGCATAAATGGGGAGGAAAAAAATTAAGAGCTTGTGGAATTGATTGGAGGAGAGATGCATCTTGTTCAAACTAGAAGTGAAAATATATTCCAAAGGAGAAATCATTAGCATTTTCATTAAATGCCAAAGAGTGTGACTATTAGACCTACCTCAGGCAACCCTCGGGTTGAAAACTTTTCAACAAGATTTAATTGATCCAGATGGATTGAGGTTGTTTTTGTTTTTTACCTCTTCCACCCTTCTACCCCCTGCTTAAATCTCTCTACTCCATCACCTGTGAGAAAACCCCAAACCGAACCAAATTAAAATAAATAAACAACGCCTTCAGCCCACGCCCTGGAATGAAAACTGCAGTGTAATATGAAATGTGTCCTGATCGTCTTGTTATGGAGCCTGGTGACTCACTAACTGCTACAATTGGGGTTAGATAAAATAAAGGGATTATAATTAAGAGGCAGCAGGAGGATGTTAACTGGGCAGTCAGATGGAGGCAGGCCCATTACAGGCCTGGGTGTGCTGGGAGCCCTGCCAGGGATGTGTGGACACCCAGTTCAGCTGTGGGATTTGCAGCAGAGGGTCTGCTTAAAAAGACAAAATAAAGCCCAGTTTGGCTGAGCTACTCCAGAATACTGGGAGGAAGGGGGTCCCAAGGTCCTGTTTGGTCTTCTGTAGGTATCCCCCAAAAATGCACAGTTCCCAACTACTGTGGAAATGGGTGGTGAAGGGCTTACCTACCAGTCCTTGTTAGGGGAAGTTGTGGAAATATTGCTTGACTTGCTGAGAATTTGGCATTATTTCTGGGCAGTATTTTAATCTTGAACCTTGATGTAGGGCCCTCTTTCGCTTAAAGAGAAATCTGAATCAGCCCTCTGGACCCAGCAGAAACCCGCCTCTGGTGACTGTGAGCAGGGCCAGTGCAGGCACATTCTCAAAGGCAGTAGAGAGCAAGTTTACTACTGGTGGGGAAGAAGACAAATGCATGACTGTTAGGTTTAGACTACATACGTGGCCCAGAGGCAGTAACATTTTAACCTGTTGGATACAAGATCATGCAGGAAGCAGGCAGGTTGAGCCTTCCAACACTTATCATACCAATAGAGATATTTTCTCTGTCCTCATGTTCTCAGTTGGATTTTTGGTTCTTGGATCCTGAAGAAAAATGACTGCAGAAATAATTCTGTTAAAATCTTCTGTGTACTTCCCGTTTTCCTTCCAGCAGCCTGAATGAGCTGGCCTTAAAGCCCCAAAACCAAGTGGACACTATGATGGTGTTCCACGTGACAACATTTCAGAGCAGGGCCAGTGCAAATGCTTCTTATGTAAGCCCATGCAAGCCATTTGCCTGGGTGCAAAGCACCTGATGCTTCAGTTTGGGATGGCTTAATACCTCCAGTAATTATCCGAAGGAGCCCTGAACACTCTCGTGATTAAACATCAAGTTAGAACTGGACCTGAGATGAAATCTGTGAAAATGTAGTCATCTTTGGAAAAGGTTGCAGGAGTTATCCAGGGCTGTGACTGCGGTATCAGAGTTTCTTGGAAGGAAAAGTGTGATGATTTCTCTAGTGAAAACAATAATGGGAGTTCTGGTAGGATTTTTTTATTATTTCCCAGGCCAGAGTTTTGCCAGCACATAGGATTTTAAGTGTCTCAATGCAATGCTTCACTGGTGGAGTTGGTAGCTGGCTGAGCCTGAATCTTGCTCCAGAATTTCACCCTGGATTCAGCCACATGTGTGACCCTGTTTCCTCATGCTCCTCTGTCCGTCAGCATCTGCCTGTTGTCACTCATCTGTCACTTACACTGGAAATGCCCTGGGGCTGGTATCCCCTTTTTGTTCAGGGATTGTGCAGCCTCTTGCACAATGAGCCCTGTGGTAACACGGCCAAACAACAATTGCTAAGGGTGAAAGATTGCCGGGTTACAGATGGCAAAACTAGTCCTCAGGACTGGCTGTGTAATACAATAACAGCAACAAATTCATAATAATAATGACAGGAGTAATGAATGGTTATATTCAAATGTTAGCTAGCTGGAGCTCGCCACTTGCTTCTTCTGCAGTTACAATACAATTTATTCACCTTGCTGAACATGTATTTACCTGCATTGCCAATGTGTTAATTCTGCTCCTCATAGTTTTTCTATTTGCTTTGCTGTATCTTTCTCAATTAAAAGAAAAAAAAAAAGAAGAAATAAAAATCAAATCACATGGCATCAAAGAGCTACATCAGGAGGTCATTGCATCAAATGCTGCCGCTAGTTTAATAAAGGAACTGACTAATATACTCATTAGTGCTGCTCGTTGCTAATGCCCGATCAGATAATGAAATTGAAATATCATGTTTTAGGGTGTAATCAGGATCCCTGCAGGTGCTGGGATGGAATTGCCCCATAGGTACGGCATTACACAGTTAACTAGGTGTGTTACTTGACGGGCTGTTTCAGCTTCCCAAGCCTGCGGGTAGAAAGAGATGAGCAGGACTGTCAGGGTAGCTAGTGAGAATGGGGAACTGGGTTGCAAACAAGGGAAAGAAGCTGAGGTGACCGGGGTTAAAGTGGATTGGGGCAGCTGGGAGCAAGTGGCAAGTGTCAAGCCATCTAGGGGACCAGCTAGGATCAGGTGGATGCGTGGAGACACGGTGCTGGCCCTTTGGGAGGACACACCAAGCTGCCAGCAGATGAAGATCTCCTTGGGTTGGTTGTGTGCTGCTGGGTGTGTGTGGAGAAAGGCCCTGAAGCAGGACTCCTGGGAACATCAAAGGCTTCACTGCCTCCCTGGCATTTAAAAAGTAGAGAAGAAAAGACCAGTGTGGATGCAAAATCTCCATGTGTGGAATTGGAGTTGGAGGGGTCCTGTTAGACCACCCCTGAGTGGGGGTACCGGAGTGTTTTTATCCCTGGCTATGTGTTGCAAAGCCCTTGGTTAGGCAGGCAGAAACAAGAAGGGATGCTCTTAGGCTTTTAATCCCCAGTGTCCCAGAGAAGCTGCAATAGCAGTTTCATTGACCAGGGATGACAGATAAGAAAGTCACAAGCCTCGCACCAGGTTTCTCTTCCCCAACTCAAACATTTGCCTTCTAAATTTTCCACTAAGTGGCTAAATCCATAGAAGTTTGCAACGTTCTTTTTAAATTGCATTTTTTTAAACTAAAAAAATGCAAAACCCAGCCTGAGTCTAATCAATGCTACCAGACTTTGGGTAAACCGGGCTGAATGACAAGAGTTTTCCAGAGGAATTTGTTCAGTATGGAAGTTAACTTTAAACACTTTTCTTCATTGCCAGATGATTTAATACTGGATGAGCCAATGAAAGACTTCAGAGACGCTCAAATTACTTCCCAAGTTGCTCACAGAATATGTTCTGCTGAGACAACACCAGGCTAGAGACTTCAGTGGGATTAGCAGTAAAGCAAAATTTGTTTAACTACAATATTTTAGATTCTCTTCCAATTTTTATTTATTTTTATTTTTTCTCCCTTCTGCTCCTAATTAATTAATAATAAAGTCTCACATGTCAATAACAACCCTTCCTGGCTAGTGTCTCTCAACATTTTCTATTTGTCCTCCTCCTTCATCTTCCCAGAACTTCCTCCTTCCACCTTTTTTCATGCACTGTCCTGGAAAGACAGTTCAAATCCTTTCAGAATATGTAGTAGGCTCACCCAGTACTTACACATCCACTGTGAGGTCCTTCAGAAGAGGGATAAAAGAGGTGGGGAAGAGGAAAGTGCATGCCCCTTCCTTGAGTTTCTCGGAGAAAAATCTTTGCTTAACTCCAGGAGAGGGCTCAGGGCTGTGAATTCTCAGGAAAGGGAGACGTCCTCTTGCTGCACGGATTATGGTACCTGTATCCTACAGGGAGACAGGATTTAAAACATTTAATATTTTCATCATTTCCCCTTGGCGTTCTTTATTGGCTAATTTAGGCAGGATCCTGACCATGTGCAGACTGCCTTGAAACCTGTTTTTAGGTGGATTCTACAGGGAGATCCATGGGAATCAGGTCCCTGTATAATTACACTTAAACACCTACAGCTATGGCTGTGTTGATAAACTAAACAGGGCCAGGGCTCAAGCCCAGGTACTGGCACACCGTCTCCCAAGCTCTCCAACCTTTAGCATGGTCCCTGGTGATGGTTTTGTCCTGTTCCAACTAGCACTCTCCCAGACAATGCCTGGGCATGATCCAGGGACAGCCTGGGCCAAGGAGCACCACCACAGGCGGTTCAGATGCAGCCCCCCAGTTTTGGAAGGAAAGGTGCTTATCAGCACGGATGCAAACTGGTCTGTGCCAATTGGCCCCTGGGCCAGAGAACAGCCCCATGCATGTCTTATTTACTAGAATAGATGAAGTTAAATGCTTTCAAGAATGTAGCCTGAGATGCAGAATAGGGACTTGGGAGCATAGATGGGATCCTAGTGCTGAAGAAAAAAAAAAAAAAGCTAGGATAAAAGTGGTGATTGGTTTTTCCAAATATTAACCAGTTCCTTCCTACAGATCTGCTGTGCACAACTCCATTTCCAGAAATCCCAAAAGGGACCAGATTCCTCATTGCCCTTTTCTGCTACTGCTGTTTTCTTGTACAATCATAATCCACTTGTGGGCATTTCCCAGATAAAATAGCATAAAAGTCATGAAGGTGGACAACTGGGGTAGCAAGTCAGGGTAATTTGATACTAGAAGTGAATTTTTTAGCTGGAACAAGGTGTTCTGGTGTTTTCCTTCAGGCCCTTGTCAGGAGTGTTTGATGCCTCTGTCATAACTTGGTGAAACAAGATTTTTCCCTCCCTCCAATCTGCTCCAGTGCAATATTGGGTGCAAGGTCATAGTAAGACTTTGGTGGTGCTGGTGAAGATAAATCTGGGGAGATGACACTGGCCCTTTCTCACAGCATGAAATGAAAGTTGGTATATCAGTGTCCCTTGCCACGAGCACTCAACTTCCTGGGTGAGCAATAGAGCCTGTGTTTGTGCAGCACCTCGTGAAGGCATGTCCTTGTCCCTAGCCAGCTCACCAAGCAGTGTGACACCACAAGAACTGAACCCAGCAGAGCACCCACATGCTTTGAACTAGGGGTCTCTGCTTGAAAATCTTTGTTGCAGTCATCTTGACATTAACCTTTAGGGGAGTTTCTCAGCCCACTGAGTAATTTGCTGAATTGGACAAAGTACTAGAAAAGGAAAAAAAACAAAAAACAAAAAACAAAAAACAAAAAACAAAAAACAAAAAACAAAAAACAAAAAACAAAAAACAAAAAACAAAAAACAAAAAACAAAAAACAAAAAACAAAAAACAAAAAACAAAAAACAAAAAACAAAAAACAAAAAACAAAAAACAAAAAACAAAAAACAAAAAACAAAAAACAAAAAACAAAAAACAAAAAACAAAAAAACAAAACAAAAAAAAAAACAAACAAACAAAAACAACAAACTTTTTTATTTGAATTTGGAACTTATTTTGACTTAATCCACTCAAATTCCTGCCTATATAAAATTCAAGTTTCTTGCATTGGAAATTAGGTGTCTGTTATACATCCACATGTGATGTGCGTGTGTATTACAAACAGAGGTGTGTTCAATAGATATGTGTGCATATTCTTTATCACTGGGTGAATGTTATAATCCCTGATTCCTGGGGCAGTGGAGACCCTGTTTAAAACCATGGTCCTGCTGGGCTTGAGCAGGTGGCTGCTCGGTGATGAGTGCCCAGGTGTCAGCAGTCATCTGGCCCGAGGGGTGAAGGATCAGCCTCACAGCCTCTTCTCAGGATCCTGCTGCCTCATGGGCATTCCTCTCCAGTGTGTGTGTTACTAGGATGTCCGGAGGCAGAGTTCTCACTCCTCTGTGTCATTTGGGTGTCTGGAGGTGACATGGTTAAGGCTGGAGAAGAGAGTGGCAGAGCTTAGCTAAGCCCAGCCTGACGGCATTATCGGTTGTGATCTTAACTAGAAGGTCCTTTTTCTGCTCACTTACCCTTGCACACACGCACATAATTGCAGTGTGAATTCATAATATAAACCATGATGTAATAGACACCAACTCAACTCAACTTAATTACTGTACAAATGAACAACAACTTAAATCATAAGCAGAGTCCCATTAAAAGTAATCAGATCCTGGGTGGGGAGATGGTTAAAGGTGGTGTTTGAACTCCAAAGAAAAATATGCTCTTGTTTGGACGTAATTTGACTTCTTTTTTTTCTTTTTGTTATTTTTTCTTCCACAGTGTATTTTTGCACTCTCTCTCTTTCTCTCTCCTTGGCTCTCTCTCATTTTAATTTTTTCAACCTTTTCCTGATAAACCAAACTAGTCTAGACATATCTTTCGAGAGCAAATGTTCTCTAAGCTGTGTTCATTCCTTGTGAGTTTGTACGTTAATCATTAAATATAATTAATTAGAACATCTTGTAATTAACTTGGAAAGCAAAATTATACGAGGGAATGAGTTTGTAACCACATCACATTTGAAATAAAAATAAAACTTAGACTAAAAGGAATAACTGCTCTTTGGAATTAGATGAGTAACAATGTTGGATTGGCTCCCCCGAAGCTGTAATGTTGGCTCTGAACTAATATCGCATATATCAGCCACGTTTCACATTGATACATTCATTCACACAAACACACAAGTGTGCACACACCCTCGTGCCACAGTCCAGAGTTAACCCACTACAAGGATGCTTTAAGCCACCTCTCTGCCTTCTTGTGCCTCTGCACTGTGGAGGGACTCGGCAAACACGCCATCAAACAGCCTTAGGGTTGCTCTGACTTGCCCTGACTAGTCCTGATGGCCCTTTGGGTGTGATACTGGCTGGAAATTGTGGCATTTCATGGCAGGCTTTGCTGCTAAGGCAGGTGAGAGCTGGCAGGGGCTGGCAGACAGCTGACCATGGGTCTACCCCCCAGATAGAGATTCCTGGCCCAAAGGAATCCTCACATACATGCTGGGACCCATTCCCAAGTCCACCAATTCTCCAAAAAGCTGGTCCCGGGCTGACCTGTGGAGCACAGCTAATGAACCCCCTTAAGTCTGGTTCAACAAAAAAGGGGAATCTCTTTTTGATAAGCAATTGTTCTAACCAAAAGTTAAATACAACTGGTATTTCCTTGTAAGTGCAAAGAGTTCTACCATCCTTGCTTGACTGAATAATTTGGAGATGTCCTCTGAGACAGAAACTTCACTGTGCCCAATACAAACACATCTGCTCATGGCTGCTGCAACATCCCACTGTGAGATATTGGCCCTGGGGCCTTAGAGTCACAAAACCCCAAGGTCTGCAGGAGCAGCACTCCTGGGGATTCCCCAGCTGATTTCCTGGAGGGTGTCAGGGTGTCTTGAAGCGACAGTACAGCAGCTCCTGGCACTTTTCTGGGCTCTGCCACTTGCTCTCCATATGCCCTGGGGCATGTTATTTCACTTCTGGTTTTCCTTCCTCTCTGTCCTTGCTGAGTACGTCATGTTGGTAAGGAGATCATCCTCCCTCTACATATTGGACTGCTGGCCAAAAGGGCTCTTTTACCTTTGTCACATCCCCAGTTGGGACAATGCCTTCCCCAGATGCTGGCATTTGCTGAAACTGGACAAGGGACAATTTTTCTGAGCTTGCTCTTGAATTTTTCCTTTTCACTCTTTTGGCAGGAGGAATGGAGAAACCTCTCTCCAACTGCATTTCTACCCTCCACTGCCAGGCAGTCACTTGGCTCTGCTGCTCATCACCACCTAGGTGAAGAAGCTTTCCTGGTTGGTTTTCAGGCCAATGGGCAGGAAGCAGCTGGGGAGGAGAGGGGCTAAGGTGGAGAACAGTGGAGATGGAGCACGGGAAAGGCTTCTTGCCAGATGAGAAAATGAAAGATGGAATCATCTGGAAGTCCCAAAACCTAGTGAGTGGAGAGACATCATGGGGGACTGCAGTGAAGCAAAGTCCTTTTCTTTTCTGGAACTATGAGATGAGTGACCAAAGGACTTGGAAAGGTGGCCTTGGGTATCCCTTTCCATTCATCAGGACATTTCTTCTTTGTGCCAAGCTCTCAAACTGTTGACCCCCTTCACTGGTTCTTAGGCTAGAAATCAGTTAAGAAGCCATCCCTCAGGTAAAACTTGCTCAGTTTGTGGAGGGTTAATTAATTTTCAGGAGGCTCAAAAATATAATCACCCCCTTGGTGAGCAGGGTGTGTATTTGCTGGCTGGGATGGAGAGGGAGAGGCATTGGGAGCATAACTGTGATCTGGACTCCTGCCTGTGGATAGCACCATGCCACTGGGCAGGCACCAGGGGTGGGATTCAGCTTGCCTAATGTTGAGCAGGTGATTTTAGACACCTGGGGTAAACCAGATGGGTTTTAGGGCCTTCCCCAGGCAGATGGGAGGAACAGGCACCTCATGGGGAAGAGCATCCTATTGCAACAAGGGGCTAAGGTCCACCCAGTTGAGGTATTCAGGGTGACAAGTGAAATGCCCATCCTTTTTTCAACAGTGACATGAATCCCACATCCTAAAAGGAACTAGAGCTGGAGTTATCTCCCTGGAGAAGAGCTCCACTCTGCATCCTACCCCCGTTCCTCCCACTTTCTCATCTCCACTTTAGCTGCATGTGTCCTTCCTGGTCTCTTTACTTTGGCAAAACTCCCATTTCAGAGCAAGATAAGATGGGCTTGATCCTGACATGCAAGAAAAGGTCTGCTCTGAATGGGACAAGACACCTGCTCACATTTATTGTTTTGCAGATACAGGGCACCATGAATAAATGAGGGAGCATGCATATGCCCCAGGAACAACAGCACTGAGTGACAATAAAAAAAAAAAAATCCAAGAGAGATGTGACAGTAGTTTTGAATAGAGCTGACGCTGAGCAAACACTCTGCACAATGTGGAGGGTGATATAATATCCTGCCCTTTCAGAGTGTCACTGTGACACGTATTTAACATTCATTGGCAGCAGCAGCCCAGCTTGCTCCTCACACTGCAAGGTGCTGTGCATACATCTAGGAAAAATAAGATAGTTAAAGAGATGCACCCAGTTCACTGCCCTTCCTTGTGTGGGTGTGAATCTACCTTAGTGGAACCCATGGGAGTTTTACGACTGATTTCAGTCCCTATTAACCTCCCAGATGAGTAGTAGGAAATTAGGCATGTGTGGAGGGAAGGGTGTTTATGAAAAGCAAGGTCTAATGAGAACCCGGTTTCAGAGTTAATTATGGAACAACTGTTGCCGCTCCCTAACCCAATACTGCGTCTGATTCTGATCTCGCAGCATGGGAAAGCGAGATACTTTATACCCATGGGGGCTCTTGGGCTGCATATGGCTCTTGAGCAATTTAAGTGCATTTATGCTGGGTGATATCATGTGATCGGCAGTGGGACTGCACCAATGTTGGGCTGCTGGGTAATCTGTGGGATGAAGCAAATCAGCAGGACTTGCCAGGTCATGCCCAGCCCCATCCCATCCCAGCCCACAGTGGTGCAGAGAGACGGAGGAGAACTGTTGTTATCTCCTCGGAGAACCACTCCTGCTGCTCTCCCTCCCTTCACTCTCTGATGTGTCTGATACGTGTCTTCTGTCTCTGGGCTGAATGAAAGGTGTTGGTAGATGGTTTGTAAGGTCAGCAAGATGGGCCAGCGTCGGGATCAATTGAGTAGTACCTGTGTGTGTATGTAATCAGGATCTGGCCTTCTGCTAATTAAAAACCTTAAACAAACGCATGCAAATGAGGCAGATATGAACACGCAGGTGGATTGCTGGAAACAACACCCTCCGCTCCTCCAATTGAGGGGGCAGCCGGTCCCAGCACTCCCTTTTGTTTTGTTGTTTCCACAAAAAAGCTGCCTCTGTTGTGGGGAAGGTTCCCTTTGGTTGATTTCAGAGCGTATGGTCCTGGGGCATAAGCAGCCTCTTGTCCCATGACACACGCTTGCCCTGGGATTACACACACACAGCTTGTCAGGGATGGCACAAACCCCTTCATTGGGAGTGTAAGTTAAAGCCACTTTCCCATCTCTGTTGGCCTTGTTCTTGATGGGCTGGGAGCCTTTTTGAGAGTGAAGCTCACAGGGTAGGCAGCATGAGATTTTCCTGGGTCTGATTCTCTTCTCAGTGAGGGCTCAGTACATAGCAGCCCTGGGAAAACCTTCTGGGAAAGGTAGATTTCTTTCTCTAAGAATGGTGCAAAAAAAACCAGGTGAAAGCTCTGGGACCTTTAAACCTAAATCAAGATGATATTTATCATGTTTTTCTGTACAAACCAAATTCTGAGATAACTCTTCTAAGTACTTGCACTGCTCTTGTCACTGCACTTCCAGAGTCCTTTGAGAACAGGGATTTTTCCCACTAACATAAGCGGTCCTTTGATAATGGAAAATTTGCCTGAGTAAAGGCTGACTGTTTAATGCTGTGATTAAGTCATTGCTTTAATCTGTCATAGCTCTTGAAAAATCTCCTGGAAAGAGTTACTGGAAGGGTCCTTTGAGTTCCCTTTTCCCTAGAGCCACTCATTCCCTTTGTGCTTACAGTAATGTTCATGGGTCTGCAATGGTGATACAGATCTGGCCATAAACTCAGCCAAAGGAGGGAAACAAACAAACAAACAAAAAAACTCCAAATAAAGAAACTTAAAGCTTCAATTTTTTTCAGCATTGTGTCAACGTGAGATCCTCTGTCAGTCAGAGGGAGATGATGGGAGTGAGAGGAGGCCATGGATGTGGTTGAGGCTGTCCTGTTTGTCGTACACAGTCAACAGAAAATCACTGGTGCCATGGAGAACACTGTGCTGAAGACCAACCTCCAACCCACCTTCCAGCTTGTGTGCAGGACACTTAATATCTACCAGATGCCTGACAAACTTAGCAAAACTTATACTTGAAATGCCGGGCTGTACATCAGGGTGGGACACCAGGAGCGGGTCATGTCATGCTCCAGTTTGCCTCAGTGAAGGGAACTTGATAAGAAACAAAGTCAGAGGGAGATCTCCTAAACAAAATTTCAGGCATAATTTCTATGAGTTTTACCATCATAGCTGACTTTGTTGCTTCTTCTTCTTATTTTGGTTGACACTGAATGTGCAAAGAACATCAGATCTTTTCCACCAATTCTCCTTTTGGAAAACACCATCAGATACCTCCCACATTGCCTTCTCCCTGCATGTCCTTGTAAAGGACCAAAACACTAAAAAAAGTCTCACTAGGCCTAGGTGTGTGATATTCTATTCCATCTAATGTACTTTAACTTTCAGTAGAACTTAGACTACTCTAAACCTCTGTCTCATATTCACAGGCTGGGGGTTCGGCAGAGATGGGCAGAGTGGTGTGTTAATTTGTTTGGCATAGCCTTGTCATGTGGGTTTTCATTTTGCAGCTCCACAACCAAAATAAAGTGTAGCTGAGATCAAAGTAATTTACTGTTTAAACTCTCATGCTCAGGGGAAGGTAGAGGTGCTGTTTCAGATAGGAAGAAATCTCTGATTTCATGTCATTAAAACTGTATGTCTCAGTTCCTAAAAGCACATAAATACACTTATAGTTGAGCTTAAAGACAGGAGCATATGTAAATACTTTGATAAAGCAGAGGTAGGATTACATGAAGGGCTTCTTGCTCTTGTATTGGCTTCCTCGAGTTAATTCAGACAAAAAAGCCATATAGGCATAGTAACTTTGGTTTTAACTAGACTAAAGTTAGAAGGGACAGATTAAAGCATAGAAGGGGCTTGGATGCTGAACATGAATTACTGGTTAGAGTTGATCTGAAAATGCCCTAATCTTTGATCAGTTCAGAAGTAGAAGTAGATTCAAATGGAGAACTCCAGCTTGTATTGGAAGTCACCATGAGTTTGATTATGGGAAGGGTTTGTGACAATCCAGTCCAGACAGATAGAGATGGAGATGCTTTGTTTCCAGAATTTGTTTCTGGGAGTGATTTGAGCCACCACATTTTCATGTTTGCTTTACTGAATCTGGTTGGCCATGCAAGTTAAGAATCTCCCTCTTAAATTACTTTTTTTTCCTTTAATTTTTTTTTAATTTCCACAGAAACAGGCTTTGAGATGTTGATTCATTAAAAAGTTTTGGCTGAAATTCTTGTTGCAAGGCCTTGGTGTCAACAACAGATTCCAGATTCCTGTTTACTTTAATTGGCTTTGCTTTTAGCCACAAGTAAAGATTGCAAAACAAAGGCGTGGAGTGGCCACCTCCTGATTCCAGTGTGGGTCTGCATTACTTTTTTTCTCCTCTGGCTTCTTATGCGAATGCGTTTGTGAAACCACTTGAATCAGGAATTTTGTTTTCAAGTGGAGGCCTAAATTTAGGATCCTGCATCTCTCTTTAGAAATGGATAAAAATAACAAAAAGTTCTTAGTTTTCTTCTCCATGGAGATTTCTTGGCCCTAAGAACTTTCAAGGTTTTGTATGTGGAAAGCCATATTTGTCAGCATAAAAACTGTCAAATTTTTCCCAATCATAATCTAAAGCAGAAACCTCAGATTTTTGCTTAGATGTCTCTCAATACCATGCAGTGAATATGGCCATGGCTTGTGGGTGCAACTGATGTTCACAAGTACCTGAAAAAATGTGACAAATGGCCTGACTTCCTAGAGCAGAGCACTAAGAGATGTCTCCCAATGTCATGGCTGAAGATGACCCTTCAGGAGGAGCCACCTGATCTGCTATCAGCCCATCCCTTCCACCTGCGAGTATTTTGGGCTGGAATTTTCCAAAGTTCTCAGTGTTGGCTGAACTCCACTATCAAATTTACTGGCAGTGGTTCCCAATGACTCATTAGGAGCAGAGCTAAACCAGGCCTTCTGAAGAAGTCCACAGTGAGATCCTGTCCTGAGGTGCCCATTTGCTGATGAAGGCCTCCTCCAGGGCTTTTCTACTGGTGGCTGTAGAGAGAAATGACCCAAGAAAACTGGAACAGTGCACATTGCTGGGAAAATGAACAATGTTGCCATTAATATTATGCAGTTGAAGGTGATGAAATTCTTTCTGGGGAAGTTATGAAGATTCTTCACTGTGTCATGCCACTCATGAGTAATCTTTCCATTGTAACCTCTTTCCCTGGCTGATTGACCTCTGGTATCTCTCCCACTCTGCCTGTGGTTTTGAAATGTTTATTCTTTCCGTACTGGGGTGTGATGGAGATGTGTGTGTGCCCAATTGTGCTCTTGGTCTGATCTGAAGGACAGAAAATTCAGGGAAAGCCTTCCTATCAAAATCCTTCAGGGACAGTGAAAGAACAGAAAGCCCTAATGCAGGTTGGAGACTTACAGCCAAAAGTGTCTAGAACAACAATGAAAAGCATCTATCAGTCATCTTGGCTGTCTCCCTAATTCTCTATCCTTCTCACCAGGCTTTTTCAGCCTCCTCTTCCTCCTCCTTACTTTATGATTCCAACTCTTTTATCCTGGCTGTTGGTGGTAGTAAGAGATAGATAGCACATTTGGACATATTTACCCTCATGTGGCTTGTCCTTCTCACCCCACCCATGCTCTGGCTGTGATGATGCATATCTCTGGGAGTCAGTGGGAGATCTGTTCACAAACACTCGCTGTGTGTTGTGTCTCTTGTGGGCAGAGATGTTGCTGTGTTAGCCATCATTATTTGATCTGCCTCTCTGACAAGATTGCTTTAAAGCCTAAATGTTGTTTCTGTTCTTAGCTGGGAACACACCATATGTATAGTTATAGCTTTGCCTGCATGGCCAAGTCCAGTTCCTCAGCTATGTTGGGAATGCTGGATTTTGTGGGGTGGAAACTGTGGAGAACAAAATCTGTGACAAGGAGTGTTACATGAAAGGAAGGGAATGCCTTACTGGAGCACTTTGGGAGCAATATGTTTTTGTTTTCTTTTTAACAATACTTCCCCCAAATTTACTTCAGCTTATGCTGGAAGTACTCACTGAAGTCATGGGATTTCAGAGAAATGGGTGGGAGAGATAGAGAAGTAATTATTCTACCTTCAAGTGGTAGAAAAGTCTAAATTCAGATTATAAATTATTCTGCATGTTGCACCCTGAATTTTGCCTATTTTACAGATAATGGTTATCTATATAATTTTTAGTTTGGAATAGAACTATAAATTTCCATTGCTCACCAAAATAAAAAACTGGAACAGAAATTTACCATCATCCATCATGGTCTCGGAGTACCTTCAGTCATGAAAACAAAATATCCACAGAGATGGTTGTTTATTTCTGATCCCTCCCTTGTACTGGATTGAAAGAGTCACGTCAATAAAACTAAGATCTAAACCATCCTTCAGTGGGATCTCCCTCTTGTTCCTCACTGAGGTATCTCTCAGGACATGGAAACTGAATGGGATGCACCTGGGTCAGAGTGCTGCTCTATCTTCTTCCCCAGAGAATAACAGAGGGCATGGGAAAACATGGCTGAGTGAGGGTGATGCAGGGAGGGAAGAGTATCCTCTTTAGGTCAGAGAAAAAAAAAGTCTCTTTGGGAGTAGCACAGGAACACAAGAGGGTTGATATTCACATTTTTCTTGCGATTTCTTTGAATATGAGTATATTTTATAAGATTTCTATAGTGTTTAAGGTCAGTTTTCTGTCTTTGGCCCAATATACTACCCTAAGATCAGCTCTAGGATGTGAGTGTTTTGAGCAGTTTCTATGGTTCTATAATGTATATTGGCATTTCTAAACAGAGATGACCTTTCAGAATGGGCTGGGAAAGGGAGAGGACAGAAAACCAATGCCCTGGAGTAGCTCAAGGAGGCTTGAGAAGGGACTGAGAAAAAGCAGAGAAAGCATTTCATTTTTCCACGCCTGCTTTATGCAAGGTAAGGCCTGTGGTGGCATGGCAAGACCTGGATGTCTCAGGGAATGAAGGGCACAGCAGTGAGAGGAAAATCCTTGGACAGTGTGAGCTGCTGGAATGCCTGGAGTGTGTGATGCAACTGCAAAAACCACATTTGCCCAGAGTGCAGAACAGGGAAAAAAAACATGAGAAATTATTGCATCTGTCCAGAAATTAAAAAAAAAAACAAAAAAAAAAACAAACCAAAAACCAAAAACGAACAAAACAACAAACTGTTTATATGGAGGGAATTGTGGGCACAAAGTAGTGGGAAGGACTGTGTGACCTGGCCAGGGGTGTAAGGGGGTTTGGTGTGCTGCTCTCATCACAATGTGGGACCATCTGCCTCGCAGCCCAGCAGAGATGGGTGTAGATGAGAAACAACAGAGACCAGAATATGACCTGCAGCAGTTTTGGGGGTAACAGCTACCCTGTGAGTGACATCCTGGAAACAGCCAGGGGGAAATCAGAGAGAGATAAGGTATCTGTGTCTCTCTGGCCATTGTCCTCAGCCAGTTTGCAGAATTGCAGATCAGGTCCTTTTCTCTGGTCTCCCTTGCTGGTTCTCTGTGCAAGTGCCACAGGGCTGTGATAAGGAGGAGGTGGAATGGTGCTCTAAATACACTGCATTTTTCCACATGCAGCAGGATGTGTTAACTGAAACAAAATATGTCAGAATCCTTCCTTTACTTTTGCCTCTCTACATCCAGAAAAAGAATCTCGGATATGCACCAGGGGAAGGAGGGAGGGTTTGTGGGAGTTCTATGGAGAGGAGTTTGGCACCCTCTGTGCCAAAAAGTCTCCTTACAGTTCAACATGGGTCTGCATCCTGCTGCCACAGTGTGACCACTACACACTCAAACCCGCAGCAGGCAGTGCCTTGTTCTTCTCCCTCCTGCCATCCCCTCCTCACTCCACAGAGCACCCCAGGGCTCCCCCAGCATCCCGGGGAGGGGGGATCATCGTGGGTGCAGGCAGCTGCAAAGGGACAGAAGGCTGCTATTTCTTTGTCCTGCTCTCTTTGGTGACAGTCCCATATGATTTGCTGGGCAAACCATCCTTGTAGGATCTTCCTGAGTGAGGTTGGTGTGGGCAGCTCAAACAGCAGGTGTTTTCCAGGCTGGAGCAGACGAGGGTGTCTGCAGTCAGCCGAGGGAAGAAAGAAAAAACTCATAGGACCGGGGGAACTGCGACATGCCAGATGAGAATGGAGGTTTTTTTTTCAGCCAGCATGGGCATATCTGGAACTGATCTCACAGATGGAATTACCCTTCCTTAGGGAGCAGCCCCAGCCCCCGGGGGGAAGGCAGAAAATTCAGACTTTTCTGCATTTTGCTGGGAGAGGGAGGAGCAGGGCAGGTTTCTGCCCTGGGGATCTAGTCACCCTGGCAGCACAGGGGTCGGGGGTGGCCTTCATTCTTCTTGCAAGGTTGAGTCAGGGCTGTGATGAGCAAGTCTTGCATAAGCAGGAATGCCATCGCCAGTGGTAAGCTGAAAAACGCCGAGTTCTATTTTCAAAGACAGCTCAGAGGTTATTTATGTACGGAAATGCTCCTTATCTCTTAATTCCCAGACTGATGGGTGGAAGATATGCAAAGAGTGACTTCTGTCAGGGACGAGCTCACCAGCACTGCTACTGTCTTGGCAACGGGGAGGGCTCTCTCTGCCTTCACTGGTAGCAATGCTGACTAAGGGCCATAGGAATCTTAATTCCTGGCCCAAAGACGGCAAGCCAAGCTATCTGATGGGCTGCTTGGCTGACAGTTAATATCCTGTCGCAGAGAAGTAAGCACTCATGATATAGCAGCTTATTCTTTTTGTTTTTGCACCTGGAAAACCTGAGTGGGAAAACCCAAGAAATTCTCCATTTTGTGCTTAACCATCAGCTCTGCCCTGAAAGAGCCTAAAACAGAACAATTATTTTATATTTCAAAGAATATTTCAGAACCCCTTGGCATCAAACATTTTATTTTGTTTTACCATTATTCTTCTCAGATATTCAGACTGGATTCATTAATTCGGTCTTATATCCTTGTGGCTGGAACATTATTAGTAAGTGGAAATTTGCAGCTGGAAATTAGTTAATGATTTCTCTGTAAGTACAGCGGACAGATGGCAATCCAGCTTCTTTTCCCTGGCTGTGCTGACACTGGCATGCTAACTAAAAGTAGTAAGACATTTATTAATGAGTGGGGTAGGTAAAAGGGAGAAAAACCCCAAACCTAGAGCAATGAACACAGGTAATAGGGTGGCATTATTAAAGAGCTATCTGTCAGAGAAGGAATTAGATGTCCTGGAAAAGGCTGTCAAAATATATCTCTACTTCTGTTTGATGGAATCACACTTCAATTTTCATGAACTTTTCACAGACAAAATATATTTGTGTCTAAAGAAATACTACCTCTTAGTAAACAGTAATGACAACCTTATTTACACTGAATGACATTTTCCTACTGATTGGGCCAGAAAGAATTAATTTTTTTTCTACTGTAGGGAAAGAAAATACCTCATTAATAATTTTTTCTTGGTGATTCTTGGTATTGTGGATCATGTGAAGAGAAAAAGTAAATCCCACTTCATATGATTTAACATAGAATAACATAGAAAAAAGAAAAAAAAAGTGTTTTGCATGAAAAGGAACTTTCTAATATATCCCTCTTGGGAGAATTGAATGGAAGGTTCTGGCTCACTGGCTGCCTGACTTTTAAGAGAAATCTTGTAGGCAGGGAGACAGAATTCTCTGTTTTCTGCTTTGCCTGACCTCAACCTCAGTTTGGCCTCCCCAGCTGAGGCTGCCAGGCAGGCAGCTGCCAGTGAGGGAGCAGAAGAATCTTAAGAGCGGAGGAGGCTGGACTGCCTTGGAGAGGAGATGAGAGGGAAGTGGAGTGCATGAAGCCCCTCTTGCTGTGCTGCTGGAATGAAGTTGGTTTCCCACAGCAGAGCTCGGTAGGAATGCACTTGATACCCTGGGGAAAATAATGCCAGGGGCTTGCTCCTTGAATCTCACCTGAAAGTTGTGTAAATGGTGAATGCAGCTGTTTCTGGGTTTATGATGGATATTCCTTTTCCCTTCTCCTTCCCCTTCTCCTTCCCCTTCTCCTTCC
>VZTR01015536.1:89990-123705 GCA_013400775.1 Chaetops frenatus
TTTTGTTCTTTTTTCTTTTATCAAAAAAAAAAAAAAAAAAAAAAAAAAAAAAAAAAAAAAAAAAAAAAAAAAAAAAAAAAAGAATGGAAAGCATTTTTGTCCCTTGGTTTGACTACAAGATAGTCGGGAGAGCAGAAGCTGTCAAACTTTCTTTGAAGGATATGTATTTAGGATACATAACCAGCTAGACAAATACAGGTAGAGTTTAATTACTTCTTCTAGCTCTGGCATAAAATGAAACTAGTTCCAGAGCAGGCACTAGAGCTACATTAGAGCTAAATTTTAAATAGATAGACTGAAGAGCAAAGGCATCTTCATCTGATGGGTGGGGAAAAGAAACCCATGGAGATTAAAGACTGGAACAGCAGAGGATTTAGACAAGCATTAAGGTCCCTTGCTCTGAAGGAGGCCCAGAAGCCAAGGCTAGTCAAGCTCCTGGCTTGTTTCTGTATTTTAAATTACTTCCAGTTGGATTATGCCCCTCCTTGTGTAAAGCACATGGAGAACTGGCTCCAGGACACAGTTCTCATGGGGTGTCCTGGGGAGACTGAGCCCTTTGCATGCAAAGTGCCACTTAGGAATGGGTTTGCAGTGCAGAACTCTGGGTACAAATCCTCTTGTGTAGGGCACAGACATCACACTTAATCCCTGAGAGAGCTGGTCCAGCCAGGGCTTACATTTCTGATCTCCAGACCCCTCCAGACCCCTGACAGAAGCAGGTCACAATCCAGTCAGAGCTGAGTTACTCACACTTCAATGCTTCCGTTTTCACCAGAAATACAAGTCAGCACCTGAAATATTTTCTTTTGAAAACAAAGCCTCTCACAGGCCTGTAGGTCATTTCTTGGGTCTCCTATTAAATCACTGGGTGGTGTTGCTGAGGGCAGAGCTGGGACCCCTGGCTCCTGTGTCTCAGTGAAAAATAACTGCATCCTCCAGTGAACCTTGCAGAACCTCACCAGTGGGAACCACTACTTTGTCAGCCAACATGAGCTCACAGGATTTTCTTTTATCCAAGTATCACATCCCTCCCGCTCCTTTCTTATTTTTCCCACTCCTTTGTTTCCAAAGATGCTGAAGTCTCACTCACGTTTCCAAACTGCTACAAGCACGGAAGAATTAAATGAGAGACTTTCACCCTCATTGCCAGTAAGTGCATCTTGATTTAAAGATTTTATTTAATTGGTAGTCTGGGATTTTTTTTTTCTTTCCAAATTCCTCTCTATGATCAACTTATAGTGAAAGAGGCCAATTTTCTGGACTGTTACTAGGCAGCTTTCATCCCTTTTCTGATGTACAGGCCACCAAACTAATAGTTTCATGCTCTCAATTTCATACTCCAGAAATGACACAGAAATGTAACTGGAACATGTATTCCACAGAAACAGTACCAGAAATAAGAGACTTGCCCCTTAATATTAGTCCTTTCAGGATGAATTGGATTTTTTTCCCTAAAGCTTTTAAATTCAAGGAAGCAGCATGGTTCTATCATAGAAAATATACCCCATTTCTGATAATGATCAGTGGGCCCAGTCTTCCCCCTTTCCCCATCCCAGTTCATTGTCCTCAAGACACTAAAATGTAATGAAGACATTCCATCAAACCATGGTGGGATCCCCTGGGTTCCTCTCCTCTCTCCTTTCTCTCCTCTTTCCTCTCTCCTCTCTCCTTTCCTTTTTCCTCCCTGCCCAGGATATTTCTTTTTCTTTCTTTTACTGACTCAGCTTAAATGACATTCCAGCACTTCTTGGGAACATTCTGTTGGGTGATCTAGTGTGAAAATGTAGAATTTCTAAGCACCGTATCGAACTTTTTAGTTACATCTCAGATGAGAAAGCATAAAGGCTTTATTCATATTGTGTTTGCCTGTGCCAATAAATCCCAGCTTCTCAATGGAGAGACTGTGAAGTGAAATGGAACGAAAGACCTCATGCTATCACAGAGTGAAAAAAAAGTCATATGCCAAGGGAGTGACAGTCTTCCAATGGATTCTTTTCATTGAACATATGGAGGGAATTAAACTTGCCTGCAGCCACTACAACTTAGATCTAACCTCAGCCAAGAATGAAAAATTAATTTAACTGTACTTCTGGGGTTCTAGTAGCCCTTATCCTAGACCAACAAAATCTCAAGGACTTATTTTCTTAGCAGATCCCTAGGTGAATTTGATTGTAGGAGGAAAGTTTTCCAAAGTAACCCAGCAGAGAGAGATATAAGAAAAAGCCATAGCTGAAAAATTTAGCCTCACAAACCTCACTTGTGTTTAGTCAGTGAGACCAACTTCAGGACAAACTGCTAAATTGATAAAATTTTTTCCTTCTCATGTTTCTCATGCTGGTTAGATACCTTTCTGAAATCCATGCTTCACCTGACCAACTTGGATTTAGTGCTGAGGTGGATTTCTCACAGGTCTATATGGGAAATCATATAGGAGCAATGAAAAGTCCTTTCTACCCATCAAAAGAGCTCATATGTGAATAAATTCTGTAAGGGCCCCATGTTTTCTAATTTTTCCACCACTTCTAAGTAAAAATCCAAAAGACAAGAACAATTTAATAGAATCATAGGATCACATATTGGGTTGGAAGGGACCTTAGAGCTCACCTAGTGCCAACGTCTCTGCCATGAGCAGGATCACCTCTCACTAGACCAGATTTCTCCAAGCTCATCCAACATGACCTTGAACACTTCCAGGGATGGGCATCCATAGCTTCTCTGGGGAACCTATGCCTTCCACCACCTTCAAAGGAAACAATTTCTTCCTTATTTCTCACCTAGTTTTCCTCTTTTTCAATTTGAACCCATTACTCCTTGTCCTATCACTATAGCTCCTGAGGAAACTTGTCTAACATGAGGAAAAATGAATATGAAAGCTGTTACAATATTACAGAAATCTGAAGCATAGTGTCATCTTCATCCTGGAGAAAAAGCAGATAATTTAAATACAGGGTGTGTTGTTTTCCTTCCATGTAGATGGTTCATGCTTTTGTCCAGGCAGACAAGATGACATTAGTCCCACTCTGCCCAAGTGGGAGCTAGACATACCTAGGCTGATATCCATCTACTGTGGTCTTAAATGTTATGGAGCAAGATTCCACAACCTCCCTTAATATCCAGACTCTGTGATTATGGGACTTGTTATTCAGCATGCACTCTGAATAGATAACCTAATTCCTTCCTGCAGCAGATTGAACCATTTTTTCCCCCTGTTCTATCCTCAGTGCCACTGGGAAACAAAGATTACCATCATCACTAAAACAGCCTTTTCTGCATGGGAGGAAAGCTTGATTGTCCTCCTTTCTTGACCAAACAAATCTTATTCCTGAAAAGTTTCCTTGCAGGTGATGTTTTCTATTGGCATCTCTCCTCAGTACATCCATACCTCTCCTGCTGGAAAGTTCCCACCTGTTAGGAATTTATGTCTCTGAGCTCCCAAGTGTATCTTTCATAGAGCCACAGAACAGTCTGGGTTGGAAGGGATCCTAAGGGTTATCTCATTCCAGCACCCCTGCTGTGGGCAGGGACACCTTACCTGAGACCATGTTATTCAAAGCCCTCCTCTACCAGGCCTGCTCCATGCTTACCTGGGCTAAACATAATTTCTTTGGATTTCTGACCATTTCTCCAGTTTACCAAGAAGACAGGAATCCTGATCTTTCCTGGAGTTTCTGAAATCTCTCTCTCAATAGCACTGTATGCTGGTTCTGTGCAGGTTCTGCCCTGTCTGTCATTGACTGTTTTCAAACTCAGGGACATCTCTGCCACACTACTTTGAACACTTTTTGCAACCAGTTCTGCATCTGCTTTTCAGTGATCATACCCAGGCTTCAGAAGCATGTTTGCTGATAAGAATGACTTACAGGTATGTGCTACAAACCTTAGAATAGTTTTGTTATATCAGATTTTTATGTTCCCTCCATCCATTATGCCAACTATTCTGGCATTAAACGGAATTAGATTGATTTGACATGATTTGTTCTTCACAAACTCATGTTTCATCTTCTATCTTATTACTCCTTGGCTTGCTTACAAATGGTTCAGTGAGCACCGTGTTTCAGTGTGTTTCTAGGCTTCAAAGTGAAACTGAGACTGGCTCATCATTGCTGGCTTGCCTTTTATTAGAATAAGTCCTCTACTTGCCCTTCTGCAGTGCTCTTGTGTCCTCAGATGAGAACTCGTGTTTTCAGATGAAATTGCTCACAATAAGCTCTGTGAGACTTATAACCACATAAATATCCAGCTCCATATCTTCCCCCAAAATCCAGAGCTCATGGTGTTCTGGCACATGGCTGTGACCTCCCTTCATCCTTGACCCAAAAGCTTGTTCTACTGGCTAGCTGCATCTGGCTGTCTTTGGCCAGGGGTTGGCATGACCGTGTCCTCTTCAGAGATGGACTGACATGGGAATCTACTTTCTCCTGTCTGTCTGTCCTCCTTTAATCCATTTCTCTCTGGTTGTGCAGTCCTGGACATTGTCTAGTCACCCATCTGACAAAGCCCAGATGTAATCATGTCTGATGGGTGCTGGACTACCAAAGTGAGCTGTACCACTCTCCTCTATGACCTCAGTTAAACAAGGGGACTTTCAGAAATTAAAAAAAAAAAAGAAAGAAAAAAAAAGGAGAAAGTTTAAAATAGATCAAAGAAAATGTATTCTCTGCAGTGAGCAGTCACATGATATCAGTGTGATGGGATGGATGTTGGACTTGTTATCCCAGTCCTATTCCTCCTGGAGACCAAGAGCCATATTCCTCACAAAGACCAAGGTCCTAGAAGGAATAAAATGAAAACTAAATGCCACAAAGGAATAATTATTTGATAAACCAGGTTGTGTTACTGCAAGCTTGACCAGCTAATGCCAGAAGTCAAGAGGCCTCAGCTGAGGTGCAAGAAGTGAACATTCTTTTGTGATTTAAAGGGGAAAGGAATGGGACTATTTTAAGATACCAGATCTCAGCTAATACTTCCACAGTAGAAAAACAGTTACTACTCCATAAGTCATGATGGCTTCTTATAAAGCTCTTCACATTTTTATCTGAGGTAAGATAGACACCCAGGTGAACAGAGAATAAATTTAGGAAGATTATAAAAATTGATGGTATAAGCAAATTTCTACTTAATGAAAAAGGATGGAAGATTTCTGGACAATTCACGACTACTTGCATCCCTCATTATCACCTTTAGTCTTATTAACATGCTACTAGTTCCTATTCACAAATGATTCTTATTAACATCCCAAACAGGATACAGAAATAATTGCATGAGTGGTCTAACCAGAACATCACTGTCAGTTTATTTATAATCTGCTGTGTCCTCTTTTTATTGTCCTGCCCAGCTCCAGGTTTACAGACTGGAAACAGTTTTCACTTCCTTTTCTAAAATCTGTTTCTTGTAGCTGTGCTGCTTCTTCAGGACACAGACCCAAAAGGAAGCAGCATTACTGGTACTGTAGGAAAGGTAAAAAAGGAACACCAGAGAAGGAAACATCTGATTGTGATCTTGTCTAGTAGTGGTTTACAGGCAGTTTTCCTAGAAGTAGATGGTACAGATTTTCAAAGCAAAATTTATGAATTTTTAGACTGCCAGAAATTCTTACAAAAATGTATGAATAAAGAAGTTTGGGCAGGAGGGGGTAGATCAGACAAATTACTCTGAGAATCACCTTCAGCTAATCTCAAACAAAAAACCAGTGCTTTTTGTCAATGAGATAAGAGGAAGTGAAAAGAAAAAGTGTGTGGCTGTTCAACCCACAAATATGCAGTTTGAGCATGAGGAAACTTTCCAGGGTATTTGTACTAAATAGCTGAATGCCATATTTCATAACAGTCACAAATAAGTATCTGCATCCAGTTTGATAGGACAACTCCATCTGAAAATGAAGAAGAACAACAAAGTTAGAATACATTGAAATGATGCTTTCCCAATTTGAATCAGAGCCTGTGAGGAGTCCTGTGGGGCTGCCTGGTTTTGATGACATTGAAGTAATTTTGCCCAACCCTTGCCCTTTGTTCAAACTCTTTCACGCTCCAGCTCTCGGTTTCTGTGCTGGTTTCCTCAGCTCTCTCACTGTGTCACAGCTCTCTCCCTGTCTGTCCCCCCTCCCAGCACAGGCACAGGGACATTCCCTGCAGAAGGAGCTGCATTGTTTGCAGGCAAATCAGGTGTCAGAGCTTTCAGTAGACGAGACTTCCTCCTGAACACAAAACTGCACTTCCAGCAATACATCACTGCCATTGTACAGGTTGGTTTGCAAAGAATTTTCTGAGGTCAGCATCCTTCAGCAGACCCTCAGCTGATTACCAAGCTTATTATGAGGGAAATGCACAGCTGGCCTGGGGGGGCTGTTGGATAACTTGTCTCTGCTGCTGGGAACAGCTTTGACCCAGTGGTCAATAGTAAGGAGAACTGTAGAGGCAGGAGAAGCATTGCTGGAGAAAGAAAATAATGTATTTCCTCTCCTCAGCCGATGGGACAGTGGCTGGGATTTATTTTCTTTTACAGCTTGTGCAGGGTGGAACAGCCTCTTTGTTCTTTTTTTCTGTCCCTTTGTTAGTTTGACTCGTGAGTAGGGAAAATGTAAATGTGCAGTGGATGAATTTGTCTGTGGGGCACAGTGACAAAAGGACAGCTGGGATGAGTCTGAGGTCTTGGCAAGAATCAGTTGGTTTGTATCCCTGTTGTAACCGTGCAAGAGCACATGTCAAGAAGAAATCCTAGGAATCACTTTGTAGTCTGGGGTCTTTCATAGAATTATAGAAAGCCTTGTGTTGGAAGAAGGACAAGGACATCTCCCAGTAGATGAGGTTGCACCTAGGCCCATCCAACATGGCCTTGAACACTTGTAGGGATGTGGCATCCAAAACTTCTCTGGGCAACCTGTGCCAGGGCCTCACCACCCTCACAGGAAAGAATTTCTTTACATCTAATTATAACCCAGGTGTTTCTCTCCAGACAGCACAGCTTCCTCTCCACCCTGTGCATTGCAGTATATTGAGACATTAATAAAGGTATTAACAAAGGTGATAAATTAGCATTTGGTCATCTTTATTTTCTAGGTGGATGAGGATTTATTCTAGAAATCTATCTTATTCTAGATTCTATGCTATATTTTTGCAGCATGTTTCCATATGGTGTCATCAGGACTAGCAAAGCTAATCCATGAATAAAAACTCAGCATTTGTTGCTGTTGTGTGTGACTTCGAATTGCTGCAAATATAATTTCGGAGCTTCTCAAGACCAAAATGAAAAGAGAGCAATACCAGAGGAGTTCAACTTCCACTGAAATTTTCCTCGAGTTAGAAACTGACCTGATGATAGATAGTGATCCATCCAACAAAACACCTTTTCTCCCCTTCCCCACTTTTCAAATAGGAAGAATTTTAGAAGGAGTAGAGGGTGCCAGATGCTGTGGACCTGAGCCAAAGTGTAGAGAGTGCATAGCTGGTAGAATGGGTAGGAGAGAGGAAGAGTGAGTTAGCCTTTTTCACTCATGCGTGGGAGAAAGTCAATGCTATTAAACACCGTTCAGCTCTAACGCAATGAAAAAATTGTACATGACAAGCTGTGACACTTCCTGAGGATCTGAGTCATTGTTTGAGCCCAACCTCACCTTTCAGTGACTGGAGCAGCAATGTGTAGCCAGCTGGCAGAACATTGCCAGAAAGGACAGTGAGGGAGCCATATCACAAATGTTAATCTTCCTATTAGGATATCTGATTTATCTGTGGTTGCAGTAACAATGCTCCAAACGTGTGGCAGTGAGAGCAGCAGCCACAGTGCTGTGTGTTCTGCTGGCTACAGGCAGCTAAGGCCAGCTGTAATATGAAAATGTCAGGAATTGCTTAGGTGGGATACTGGCTGCATTATTCACCACACAGGCACCTGGCCACCAGGAAGTGTGCCCAGACCACCGTGTGGATTTCATCTCCTTTACCAACCTGCTGGAGAAGCACTGCCCTTCATTTCTTTGCGTTAGGCTGAGTGCTCTGAACTGGGTTCCTTTTGAAGTTGTACACCCCCTTGCCCCTCCCCTCTCTGCCCCAGACACGCATCCTCACCTTCCCTCCGAGGGAAGTGCTGCCACACAGCTCTGAGGGGAAGGAAAAGGGATGGCTGATACCAGATTCATTTGAGAGGTGCTTTTAAAGCATCAGCCCAGGGACACTGTGGGAAGTCTAGCCCCAGAAGGTGAGAGGTAGCTCAGGAGTCACAAGAGAAAGGTGGAGCAAGGCCAGCTAAAGCCAGCCTAAGCCAGCTCTTCTGTTCTTTGCTTTTAAAGTTTAAATCCTCCTGCCCTCAGTTAATCCATCATTTGCTTGTCATCTAGATATGGATTTTACATGCAGGTAATATTCTCTCTGTGCAACATATTTATATGCACAGACATAAAATAATAAGTAGATTAAAGAATAAGTAGATAGATGAGTTGGTACGCTGTGTTTCCATAAGGTGCTGACCGCTGGTGCAACACCACTTGAATGAAAATCAATAAACAACAAATAGTGACAGAGAGCTGGAGGAAGCACTGTGTGTCTGTGTATTCACTTACCAATCTACCTCTCCTCTACCTTGTCATGAAGTGTTTCTTAAGCCCATAAGCATTCTTGCTGATTTGGGGTATAATACTTCTGTAATAAATACATACAAAAGCTTTTTTTTTCCAATTTCCCCCTCAAAAGAGAATGTCTGTGCTTAAATCAATGCCCAGTGAAATAAATAGGTTTTGGATAGGCTTAGATCCTGACTCTTTCTGACATTTCCATCTAAGGCATATTTAAAAATGACAACAAAATTTATGTATATTTGCAGTAGATTTTTATTACTCTGTGTGGTGGCTTGCATGACCAGGAATGCACAGATACCAGTTAGAGGTCTCACAAGTAAAGAGCCCCTGCTATTCAGCTTAATTTCTTTATTATTCTTTAGATTTATGTGGTTATTCAATATACATATATATATATGTCTAAAAAACCTATCCATATATCATTACATTATATATAAAACATATATCTGTATATCTCTATGTTATAAATGTGTGTGTGTAGCATGTCTGTGTGGTGCATATACATTAGAAAACTGTGAATATTTGGAAAAATTGTCGGTGTTGCATAATGCAGACAGGCACTCAAACATTTGTCAAGGATTCCAGGCGGTGTGAAGGTAAGTTGAGTGAAAATGTTTATGTGAATGTTCAAAGCTGGGGAAGTTTGAATCTTGTACAATACAATTAAAATGTGTATTTTAGTGATAACTGAATCAGAAATAACCACAAAGAAAATATGAGAGAAGAAAGGAGGAAAAAATTACGCACAGCTGACATGCTCTGAATTAATTTGCTAGGTAGGAACCGTGATGTTGATGTAGATATTCTATCTGCAGCGAGCTCCACAGTGAGAGGAATAACCTCTATCTAATGCTGTGTTGATGTGAAGGACTTTGACACAGTTTGGAAACACGAGTGATACACTGGAATTAAAAAAAAGAGCATTTTTGCGTTATAGGGTCCAAAGGAAATAATTTATGCTGCAGGCTTTTTTGTTCTAGTGATGATTATTTTATGGGAAATAGGTTTTGATTTCTAAACTTAGCCATGCTGCCCACAAACAGTACTTTCTGGGGATTAGCAATTGATCTTTCCCTTTCTTAGCTTTCTCGGTTCTCTTCACATCTTCTGCTTTCCAATGTATTTGTGTGTGTGTGTGTGTGTGTGTGTGTGTGTGTGTGTGTGTAAGCTCTGTAGCCAAATGCAGAATAGTCATCTGGCAGAAGCCATAAGCCACTGGAATACAGACACATTTCTGTCCCCAAATTTCACCAGGTCTTCAGTCTGAAGGCTGAGGATGGCAGAAAGGTGAAAGTTTGACATGCATTTCTGTTGTCCACAGGGACAGGATAGGAGAATTCTTTTTCTTTGGTGTTTTGAACCCACAAAATAGAGGGTCAAAGGCTGAAGTTGGTATCCAGGCAAAATGTTTGCTGATTTGAAAGGAGGTGTTGTAAGAGCAAAGATTTCAGAATTAGAAAGGCAGCTTGAGTATGTGTTGAAATCTGTCCTTCTTGATGGAACTAATAATCTTTGCAGTTTGGGATGGGATCCTGCCTGTGTTTGATTTCTGTCTGGCCCAAGCTCATTTCCCAGGTGAATGGCAAGACATCACTAAATCCTTCAATTGCTGGTGAGTGGCTCAGCAGTTACTGTTCCCAAATATCTAAGAACAGATCATGCCTTTATGTATTTGTTACATCTTCTCTGCTTCAGTCCACTTGTGCATCACCATTGATGGTGAATGTTCATCTGGTGGGGCTCTGATCTGAGTGCCTCCAAAGCACAGCTAATGTATATATATATTACACAAACCCAGTACCAAGCTGCAGTTCTTTGCTGGAGCTGGCTTCACACAACACAGCAGCTCTTGTAAAATTTGCCTATTTCTTCTTCTAGACCCAAATAACTTCCTCAAACTGCAGGTTCATACTAGAAAAGCTTAAATTGGCAGCATGATGCATGGTCACTTAATTATGAAGGGTATTTTCTGTAGTCAAGAGAGTTCAATAGTCACCTGCTAAGGGCAATTCATGTTATCTCCTATCTCAATTGTTCTATAGTTATCACTATCTTACCTCAGGAACTACCTGCTTGAATTACGTGATCCTCTTAGTGCCTTAGGTGGAGGAAACTGGTCCTGGGCTTGATTATATAGGGTGTCTCAGTGGATATTTTAGTACAAAAGAGAAGGAAAAAAAAAAAAGGAAAAAAGAAAAGAAAAAAAAAGAAGGATGGGTGCTATGGCTTTAGTCAGGTAAAAGCACCTGAAACCAAGCGAGAGCATTTGCCATTCATGGCTTCCTCATTGCTTTTTTTCTCTTTCCCTTAATTTTCACATAATCATGTACTTAGACAGCACAGAAAATACCAATTTGACTCAGGTGCCAAATTGAACATAACTGGCAAATAATCTGGTTGAGAAGGTAATGATTTCCAATAGGTTAAAATCTGTTATCATAAACTTCTGAGCCAAATTCTATCGCATGACAAATGCATTCTGAGAAATTAAAGTATGATTATAGTGAAATGAAGATTATTAATGGAATAACTGTATATTGGTGTATTATCTGAATTTATTAAGATAATTCAAATTGTCACTAAGACTTATGAGATATGTGCAATGTGGTTGCTGGAGATCAAATTTTGTAGCCAGTGACCAGACAGCGGGCTGAGGAAAAGACATGTGCAGCCATTTTAGATTTCAGTGGGGTCACTGAAAACCTGCCTGGGTCTGAGAAGGTGTGGGTGGCCTTCGTTACACATCTAGAGTGAGACTTAATCATACACCACATGCCTCCAGGCAGGCACTTTTTCAGCAAATGAGCACCTATAAAGCTGCACCAATACCGTAAACATGATCAATAATACAATGGAATACTCTTTATAGGAGCACTCCCGTCAGACATTGTTCTTCTGGTGCTGGTGACTGGAGAAGTACAAATAATTCTGAGTTTTTATGACTTGTTCCTACTTCTATTTCACAACCCACTTTTCCCTGTTGACTTTTGTGAGAAAGTTATTGTTAAGCACTGATGACCTCTGCACCTTAAACTCTGTGCTAATCCTGGCATGGTCCTTTGCATCTCAGTTTGCCACATACCTTAACATGAGACCGGAATGCTTCGTGTTGCAGAAAGGAATTTTGGGCTCAGAAACCTGTATTTCATGGAAACACGTTCTGCTAGTGGAAGCACCAGTGGTTCAGGCATATCTTTACTGCTTGGCACTGCAGAAAAGAAATGCTTGGAATGAGGCAACTTGAATGTTTTCTCCACTTTGTAGGTATTTTGAGAAAGAAACGGGGAAATCTACTGCTTGGGAGAAAGTCATCATTCTTTTCTCTGCTATGGCTTGTGGCTAAATAGCAGGGTCAGAGTTGGAGTTTTGGATAGCTGCCGGGCCTTTGTTACTGCTTTTCTTGTCTGCATCTATTTTTCTATACTCAGGAAATAAGTCAGAGAGCAAACTGCCAGCCCTCTCTCACCTAGCTCCCAGGGGTCAAGATGCCTGTATGAAATGCAGCTCAGAGAGCTGTTCAGGATGCCTACATACCCCATCTCTGTGTGGTCTTGGGTCCATCCTGGAAAAAGACTTCTGATCATTTGAATAAACTGTCCTCATGTGACTTTTCTATGGGAGAAGCAAAATTATTTGTGCCCATCATGCCTCTATTATGCATGGGTGCTGCTGATTAAACTTAAGCCATGAAGAAAATTTTGGTTTATCACAGGCTCAGACTCAGGTGTCCAGAGTGGTAGGGGTCTGAATTTGGAGTCTGACATTCATTCTTATACACAAATGGACTTTGCAGAGTGACTCAGCTGTGCCTGCTGCAGGGTGCCCTCTTGGCTGCAGTGATTGCACTCCCTGCATCTTTACTTTGTTACATGGCACTATGAATTCCCCTTTGTGTGGGCCCATGAAATGTTGAATCTAAGAAAATTCCTATGTATCTTTGCTGTGTTGTGTGTAGAAAAACAGGAGGAGGAGCTCATGATAAGAAATGGTCATCTGGGCACCCATAAATATCAATCAGAGAACCAAATATCTAGAGATTTATAGCATCCTTAAGGAGTTTTCCCACTGATTTTGTAAAGGAAGGAAGAAAGAAGAAAAGGAAGAAAGGAAGGAAATAAGTGAGGGAAGAATAAATAAATAAATAAAAGGAACAGAAAAAGAAAGAAAACAGAGCAGTGAGCAATTCTCTTAAGAAAAGGAGTTGTAGTTCATTGAACCTTGTCTTCCTTTTGCCTCCCCAATCTTAGGTAAATATTTGAGCGAAGTCCAAACCAAATACACACACCAAAATAGCATAGGGTGTAACTGATACAATCTTCAGAACTCATAGAAAAGGCAACTTTGAAGGGGGAAGGGAGAGACCTTTTCCTAGAACAGCTATTGCTTGGGTGAAGACCATCGCCCCTTTGACTGGACAATGGGAATTAAGTACTTTCCATAGCAGGCACAACAAAATGTCCCATTTTAGAAATGTGGCCATTGCTGAGATAGCAGAGGAGATCTAAATGTTCAACGCCCTTTCAGAGTGTTTTTCATGCAATTGTCCTAAAGTCCCTCATAAATATTTTGTCCCCATGTATTGAAATAATCAGGTATCTGAGGCACTGGAACAGCTTGCCCAGAGAAGTTGTGGATGTCCCATCCCTGGAAATGTTGGATGGGGCTCTGAGCAACCTGGTCTACTGCAATATGTTCCTGCCCATGGCAGGGGGCTTAAAATTAGATAACCATTAGGGTCCCTTCAAACAGAAGATGTTCTATGGTTCCATGAACATTTCTATTCAGTAATAACTTCTCTTTTCCCACTTTCTGTGGATGTTGTCTGTGTGTTATGGGAAAAAGGTCAGGATGAAGGGCAGTGCCTCAGCAGAGAGGAGAAATCCAATCCACAGGGATTAAAAATTGAGTCTTTTTGGCCCATCTGCATGACAAAGGCCCATTGCATAATGCTATGAGTACAGCTAAATCCAAGGCTTAGTCCCTCACCTCCTGGTTAGGCAACAGAGGAGACAGATAGGGCTGGAGGAACAGCTGGATGGAGATAGCTTTGGTCATGTAAATACCTTGAGTTCACTGTGAGGAGTCTGAGCCATTCATCATTTCATGCCAAGCTCAACTTCTTTGATGGTGGCATCACACCCAACATGCACTGAAGATGTCTTCACATGTCTAATGTGTCTAGACGTTCTGGCTTTTAATATCCTGCAAGTTGCGGGAATCTAGAGGTGATAGGGACACTGCAGCGGTCAAAGCCTGTGTTGGATTTTTCCATGGTGTAAATAGCCAGAACACCACCCAAAGTTAGAGTCTTATGCATGGAGCCCAGGTGAGGAGCTGGGCCCATGCCAGTGCTGGCTGTTACTGAAGGTATAAAAAGTCTTTATGTGAGGAGGAGGTTATGGAAGGGAGTGGTGGCTCATTACGAAGAGGGAGCTGAGCCTGCCTTTGGGACAAGACTGTGTAGCTGTTTAGGAGACAGCAAAAACCAGGCTCAATGCATCTGGCATATCTTCTCTGGGGATTAAAAAGGATCTCTGGCTTTTGCAGTTCTGATCACAGGTTGTGCCTTGTGCTGTTGCACTGTGCCACACACAGCTCTCACCATGCCTGTGCACTGGGTACAAAACGTTCCTCTCTGGAGGGCTAGTGATCTTCTGGGAGGGTTGCTGCTGGCTGTCAAAAGACTGCTGGATTTGCCCCAGAGGAGAGGAGGGATACAGATGCACACCAGATTTCCACGCTGTGTGAAAGGAGCCTTATAATTATCTTATACATTACAGTTGGGAGCCCCAGGCAAAGAGTAGGCTCCTGTGCTTTCTCCTGACCCATTGTGTGAAGTCTCATGTGATGCAGGGTGGGGAAGTGGCTGCCTCAGACGTCTTTGTCGTGCAATGTTGGTGCTTACCTGACACACAGGGCTGGGCCAGCCTGCCTGGGCACGGGGTGAGGCTGAGCAGTGTGGCTGTGTGACGTGTTGGCATTGGGGTGGGCAAGGGGCTGGGGCATTGCTGGCTGCTGACATGGCTTTTACACGTCCTCTGGCAAGGTCTCACTTGCACCTTGTCCCTTTTGCCGTCGTAGAACCTTTGAATGGTTTGGGTTGGAAGAGATCTTAAAAATCATCTAGTTCCAAGACAATTGCCATGGGCAGGGATGGCTGCCCCTAGATCAGGTTGCTCCGATCCCCATCCAACCTGGCCTTGAACACTTCAGAGATGGGGCATCCACAGCTTCCCTGAGAAACTTGTTCCAATGTCTCACCACCCACATAGTGAAGATTTTCTTTTTTACATCTAATCAAAACTGCACTCTTTTAGTTTGAAGCCATTCCCCCTCGTCCTACTACTCCATGCCCTTATTAAAATCCTTCTTCAGCTCTCATGGAGCCCCTTTAGGTACCAGGGGTGCTGCCCTAAATCTCCCCAGAGATTTCTCTTCTCTGCTTTCTTTGTCCCTGGAGATGGGTCAGTGTAACACATTTTTGCCCCTTCCATAATAAGGACCAGCAGGAGCTTGTGTACCCTGCAGAGTGATCTTCTCCATGCTGGTTCAGGATTCCTTTGGAAAAGCAGAAGTGGGATAAATTAGGAAAATTTTTGACCTCAGTGGGAATGGATTGTACTTAGCTGTTGTCACTGTGGCATAATAGGAGAGGATTTGCTCTTGTGAGAAGGGATGGATATGCTGTAATCCCCCTTAGCCTGGTCCAGCACATCATGTGTGGTCTGGGTGCCGAGGTGCTGCTGCTGCTGAACTGACTTGCTCAGGCTGTAGCTGCATACAACCAAAATTAATTCCAGGATTAATGTTTAAGCTGGCTGTGAGAGGCTGCTCAACTTGTAGAAATGCTGCAGTTGTTGGACTAAAGGTACAGTCACCTCTTTGAAAGGTATGAAATCGAATTTACACAAAATTTTCAAAAACTGAAAAAAGCCAAAAACAAACCCCTAAAAAAAAAAAAAGTTTAGTTGGGTTTTTGCTTCATATAATTAAAAATATTTCCTTTGTGTCCAGCTGTCTTGTTTGAACAAATAATTTTATTTTTCTGAGTAGTATTCTTTTCACCAAAGAGTCAGGTCCAAGAGAAAGTCACAAATCTGGTCTTTGAATTTACTAAACTGAAACTCTTTGATCACCTTGAGGGGTTTTTCCAGCAATACTTGAATCCCACCAACTTGTTTAAATGGACCTTGGGCCATGGGCAGGGTTGGCTTCCAGGAGCTGACAAAATCAAAGTTTTACGAAAGAATTCCCAGTCTGTGGCACACCCCACCACCCCACCCAGGAGAGGGAGATTATGGGAACTCATATCACAGAAAGATCAAGCTTTAGTTTAATCACCTCTTGTTAATGCCTTTCTTATTGGATTTTAATACATTTTTAATCTGTTTTTCATTTTCCATGCTTTATCATTTGGGTGATCGGAGTGAACAGGAACCAACCTGATGCTGGGACCAAAACACAGCAGAGGAGGTGTAAAAGTAGAAGTAAAATTTCCCAGGAGGTTGTGGAGCAGGGAAGTGAGCTGAGGACCTGTCTGGCAGGGGAGTGAGGCAGCTGATGTGACAGAGCCCTTTTGTGTGACCTTGAGCTCCTTTCGCCTGTGTTCCTCCAGTCTTTTGATTGAATATTCAGTTATATGCAGAGAATCATAGAATCACAGAATGGTTTGGGTTGGAAGGGACCTTAAAGATCATCCAGTTCCAACACCCCTGTCACAGGCAGGGACATCTTTCACTAGACCAGGTTACTTATATTCTCCTTTAGTAAGTATTTTTATTCTAAAACACGGATCACACTGAAACCTTTTTCCCAGCTACATCCTCCAAGTAATGCCCTGCACAGAAAAAAGAAAAATCTTCAAAACTTATGATTGTGACACAGAGAATCTGTCAAAAACCCCTTCTGAGGACTTCTCCCACCCCCTCCATGATGAACTTATTTTCCCTTCTGTTCAAAAAGACCCTTATCAACTTTTCAATCTTTCCGTGTAAATACACTGACAAGTGTCAGGTCCTGGTAAACCTGTAATTAAGGCTGAATACAATTTGCTAATAAAAGCCAAGAAACCTTGGGCTGAGTTTACTTACATTATCCCCACTGGAGACTTTCCATCAGAATCTTTTATCAGGCTCTGCAAATACCACTTTGACATTATTTTTACTGAATCAATCAAATGTGGACATTGCAGTCATTCTCCTCCTTGCAGAGAAGATGCTCCAGCTACAGAAATAAAGATTTGTGTCCTTGTTTGTTGTTGTCATTGCAGCTCCTCTGACTCACGAAGCACAGTGGGCTTTTGGAAGGAGAGAAAGAATGAGAAAAATAGAGGAGAGGAAAAGAGAGAATTGGAGAGAGAGAGGCAGAAAACGTGAGCCAGAGATTGTGGCAGGCTTTACAAATTGGCACAGCCTTATCAACAGCATTTCATGGTTTTCTGGAACTCTTTCAAAGGGAACTTGCCTTTGTGTGCACTGGCTTAAGCTTTACTAATATTAAAAGCTATATTTAAAAGTTTATGAAAATTACTTCTGAGTTCCTCTGTCTCTTAAAATTGCCGAGGCTGATGTTTTCTTTTTGCTGTTATCCCTCTCACCCCCCCCTCTTCCCGCATTTTTCTGTGGTTTTCCTGTCTTCTTCATCCTTCCTTGGCAGGGTCTCTGCCTTTCCCTCTCCCTCCCATTTGCTGCTTTCCCTTCATCCAGCCTCCCCCTTCTCCATTTCTAGCATTTCTAGGGGGCTGGGAGAAGGGTTTTGTTTGGTGGGGCTGTTTGTGATGGGCGAGGTCCAGCTCCGAGCAGCGCCGCTCTCCACTCCATCAGTAAGTGTGTAAGTAAATACATCTCTCACGCTCTTTCTCTTGGCTCCCTGCTTGGGCAGAGGGTCAGCTGGATTTTCTCCTTGCTCCTGGCTATGTCTGGGTCAGTTGAGCACAGTCTGACACCTCCAACAACCCACAGTGGCATCTTCACCCAAACGCAGATATGAAAACAGCTCAGGTGAGCCTTAGCACAGACACACACTGCTTCTAATGGGACTCGAGGGGAGAAATTATCCCAGCTTTCCACTCATGGGTGGAGGACTGATGAGAGCCCCAGACTGTGTCCAAATTTGCTTGCAGCCAGTATTATTTGAGTGCAGGTAGGCACTGGGGATTGTGCTCCTGGAGGAGGGAAGTGTAAACATCTTCAACATTTTGGTCTGCAGATGTGCCCTTGGTCCGGGCATGGATGGCAGGGGGACACATGAAGGGGAGAGTGGTCCAACAAAGGCTTCTGTAGCTCTCCCAAAGGTCAGTGGTGACACTTGGGGTAGAGCTTGCCTGCCCCCCACCCTGTGATGGCTGTGTCTGAGCTGCTCACCCTTTGAAAAACATCTTGCTGACATAGATGTCAGGATATTCTATGATTCTATGATTCTGTAATCTGCAGAGGAATTGTCTCTCAAAAAGGCCTGTTTTTCACCAGGGCTGTTGTTGGAGGTGGAGATGCCTCTCAGCTATGTAAATAAGTACATCTCAGAGGTCTAAATATAGGTAAGATAAATCCTTTTTGGGGTAAATGACTTGGAGAAGTCGAAAAACATTAGATCCCAATTAATATATTCTAAAAGGGCTTATAATATTTTCACATCAGAGTCTGACTTGTATAATAAAAAAGTCAATGTTAGCTAATGTGGTTTTAAACACAAAGTGCCTGTGACTACACTACTTCAAGCCAGAGAGCCCTGCTGGTCCAGCACTGTTTCCAACAGCAGTCAAGAGTAAATGTTTAAAGAGAAGAATAAACTACTTATAGAAAAATAAAGTGTCTGTGCCTCCAGCAATCACTGATGTAGACATCTTCAGGAGACTACATTTATACAATCAGGCTTAACAGCCTCCACTGTGTCTATCTGTTGAAATTTCCCCCTTTTTGGGACTATTTATAAAATGAGAAGTTAATACCTTGGGTATATCCAGTGACAATGCCCTGCGTTCCTGGTTTGTTCCCAGATGATGAAGACATGGGTGATTCTGTGCCTTCACAGTGCCCTGGAAAGTGCCCGCTCTGCACCTGGGGCAATTTGGTGGAGTTAGGCTGACTTCAGACAGGATGATCTTCTATGACTTTTCTGCAACTTCAAAAGAGGTAGGCAAATGTGCCCTATCTGAGGAAGTGACCCCTTGCTTTACCTTTGTCTATGACATTAAATAGAGCAGCTTTGGTGTTGGAGAATGTCGAGCAATGCTCTCATCTCTCAACACTTAAAAATACATAGGGATGAACCACAAGGATAAGCTATAAATGACTTCTGTATCCCATAATGTATCAGTTATAAGCAAATCCTTTATATAAATGAAACCCAGATCCTTTAGATTCCCTTTGAAGAAATCTTGTCCCCTGGCAGCTGGAACTGCAGTGGTGGGAGTGACAGAGGTAGTGGCTGGAAGACATGGCTGTCTGCTGGAGATAGGATCAACGTTCCTGCAAGGGACAACTGCAAATTTGGTGTTGCAGTGAGATTATAAATCCCCTTAGATTTTACTGGTGTTTTTGGAGAGAGAGGGAAAATGAATTTAGAAAAATATGATATATAGGCACATGTACACATTTTAGAAGTCTATGTATACACGGTAACACTGTGCTCTTTGGTAGAAGGTATATTTGGCTTTGATGCATTAATCAGAACAGGACTGATGGAGTGTATATGATCATCTCTGTTTTACAAGGCAGGGGAAGGTTAAATGGTTTGCCTGAGGCCAGAGACTAAATTAGTGTCACAGATGGGATGAGAAAGGAAGAGGCTCCAGTTCAGGTTGGATTCTCAACAAAACAGGCAACACCAGAAAGAAATAAGGTTCAGACAAAAAGCAGTGGTGGCTTGTCACTTCAGTGTCCGTCACTCTGCTAAGCAGTGCTGCTAGGGGGAATGTCCTTTGCCTCCTTTTTTTTTTTTTTTGCATCAGATAAAGCAGCAGCCAAAGCTCTCTCTACATTCTCTACACAGACTCATCTTTGCCTGTTTCACATTTCCTATGTGCTGGAAAATGATTTTATTTTTATTTTCTGGAGGTCAGACATCTCAGTGTCTTGAGTTTCTCTGCAACAGCAAAAAATACTGCCCCAGCCTGATCCTGTCACTGCAGCTCCCACTTTGTAAAAAACACGTAGTGCCTATTAAAAAACAACAATCATGCACTCCAAATAATTAGTGTCATTATTAGTACTGTGGCATAACCTGCAGGGCCCAATTAAGATCCAAACCTTATCACGCTAGGTTGGGGAAACATACATTAACACACAGTTTCAGCTTTGAAGATTTTGCATTTTTAATGGATGGAATTAAGAGTGGGAAAAAGGAACTTATTCTCCTATTTCACAGGCAGAGCACTGGGAGCCGGGGTTATTGAGTTGCCCAAGGTCACGCGGGCTGTGTCAAAGGCAGGAGCTGAACCTGTGTTCCTACCTCCTGATCAAGGAGAGCTAGGAGAAGGAGCTTATAACTATGATGAGCCTTTAATACAACAGGGAAAGTAATAACCAGAAGAAAGAGCTTGGGAAGAAAAGAGAGGGAGAGGGATGCATGTGATTGTGTCTCTCACAGCCAGGCTGTTCAATGACTAATAACAACTGGTCTTGACTGAGATGCTCCGGGGGATGTCGTATTTCATCCCAAGCTACTTAAAGAGCCAGCTAGTCTTAGAGAACTCTGAGCCTATAATCTAGTGCCCAAATAACAGCATTTGTCATTAAGTCATTTTAAGTAGAACATGCATGTATATGTGTGCATATTTACAAACATATACACACAGAGTGTTTTACTTGTTTAACCTACATCTGTATGTATATATAATAACACATGCACACACACACACCCTGCCCTGTCTTAAAATAACATGGCTAAGTTAGGAGTGGGCCTACCACTGCAGCCTGGAAATTAGATTATTTAAAGGTTGAATAGTAGGTTATTTAAAGGTTGTTGTTAACTTTTTAAAAAATGAAACCAAAGAAAGAATATTTCATTGAAATCCATATTTTGTGAAGCTGTGTTCAAAGAAAAGTCCGTAAGCAATGGAAAAATGTCCCATCCAGTTATTTCAAGAAATGAATAACTTTTAGTTTCTCCTTTTTTTTTTTCAAAATTAAATGCGTTTTTTTTTTTACATAATCTTTTAGGAAGATTTGAGGTTGATAAGAAATTTAAGTATTTCAAAGTTAGTTGATTTCTGAATTTAATCTGTGTGTTGAAAAAAAAACCCATAACAAACAAACAGAGAGTCTGTATTCCAAGTAGAAAAAAAGGTTAGAATGATGAAAAAAATCCCATTGGATGAAACATTAAATGAAAAGTTTGATTCCCCCAGCTGGGAAATAATGTTCCCTCTGCCCCTGTGATTCAGTTCCCTGGGATAAACGCATTCTGCTGGAATCCCAGCAGATATAATGCACATTCCTCCACACAGACTGTATTTTATCGCATGGGAGAGACCTGATGCAGTGATGAGAGGGGTTCAAGGCAGTGGAGACTCTGTTACAGCCACTGGGAAGAGGGTTTAACTCCCAGCCCCTGTGAGTACTGGGGCTCTTGCACTGCAGAAGTGGATTCCAGCTCTGCTTCCAAAAAATGTTACCAGCCAAATCATTTCATGTTGGTTTGGTACAAATGGTCAGTTGTGTTCCCCACCTTACAGGGAACTTGGAGATGCTAAGCTCCTTCACCAAAGAGCTCAGTTTAGTCCTTAGAAAAGATGCTGGAAAGCAGTCTTTTCCTTGCCACAGAGTGGGCATCCAAAATTAGAAACTTTGTGTCGTCTTAACCCTCCTTTACTTCAACCTATGAAGAAATGAGAGCAAGAAAACTCTCTCAACACACAGAGGTGTTACAGAGAGAAAGGCATAAATATTTGCAGCACCTTCAGGTGTTAAAGTGATGGGCAATGAGGAAAGGACTGTGGGGAAATGAATCATTCTGTCTTGGGGCAAAACTGCTGAAATGCAAAAACATTTGTCTTGAAGGTCATGCATCACACAGGGAAGAAATTAAAATCCCAAAGATTTTGTGATTACGGGAGCTCTGTCCAGCCTCTGCACAGATTAAGGCCTTATAGGAAGAGAAAGGAGTGAGGGTGTATTTGCATTCCTTTTGCAGAGTGGATGTGTGCAGAATAGCAGCTTTAATCCCAGAAGTTAAAAAGTGTTGGACGCTTGACTTGGAGATCTGAGTTACAGTTGTTTGATGTACTTTCTCTTTTTGCATCTCTTTGCACAGACACATTAGATAGGCAGCATATATTTACATTCTGGGTTTATGAAGTTGGAGCTGGACGTTTTTCTAAATTACTGTGAAACTAATGCTTTTCACATCCTCTTCAGTCTTTTTGGGCATCCTCATTTCCACTTCAGCTGGCACAGTTGCAGGTTTGACTTTGTTTCCCTCTTTCTGCTGTGTTTGCGGCTCTCTCCCGTTTTCATATATTTCCATCTTCTGATTGAAGTGACCTTTTCCATTCACCCTTAAAATTCCACCCAGCAGAAAACTAGTCCTGCCTCCAGGCCTGTAACTTTGGCCTCTGTGTCCTGGGACAATAGGGTGAGGAAGGCAAAATAAGGGACATTCCTGCAGGTCCTGGGTGTGTGGATAACAAACAGGGCACAAGAGGTGGGCAGGTAAATCAGAAATCATTCCATTAGCTGGTTAAGCATTTTGGAGTGACACCAGGTACATTAGGAGGTGGCAGCCACAATGGAGGGGCATTGGCCATTTGATATTCATGAGATGAAGAAGGTTTAAGAAGAGAAAAGAAAGGGGGAGGGAGGGATGTGGTCTTTCTAATGTAAACACCATTATCATTTGAAAATCAATTAGCTCCTTGCACTGAGGGAATGATGAGACTTAAGGCCCTTTTCTGAACTGCTATTGTGAGCCTGGGTTATTTACTTTAATTAAGAGGAGACAGAGTGGATTATTGTCTCAAACTAAGGAGTTAGGAAGAGTCAGAAAATTACACTCTACCTCACTGCACAACAAAGCCCGGGTGAGAGACAGGCTCCAAACCCAGAAAAGTCGAAAAGAAATTAGCCTTTAATCTGGATTCGTCCTACATAAGGAGCAATCAAAAGGAAGGAAGGTTTGGAGCCTCCTTGCTAAGCACCAGGCATGACATTGCAGTGGCTGCCACTGCCAGCTCTTCTGCTGGAACTTAATATTGGTTCTGGGAGGAGCTACTGGCCTCTGGAAGGGTTAGAGTTTGAGGGCAGAGATTTCCTTTGTCCTAAAATTTGACACATAGAAATGTCAGGTGTGTGGGGCTTCATTTCCTCCTGCCCTCCAACACAGTAATGGAGCAATGCATTGTTCTAGAAAGAAATCTAATTGGTGATGCAAAGATGTCTCTCCTGGATGAAGATGCTAATATTTTTTTTGGCTCTTATTTAATTTAAGCAGCTTGGATTAAAAATTAGGAAAAAAAAAAAAAGAAAGAGATAAAAAACAGAAAAGGAATTTGGCAAGTGACTAATCCACAATATTGTCTTATTTGGCATATGGAGAAACACCCCCCGAGGTATCTAATACTGAGATATTTCAGCTCTGTTTTGCATTGCCCACTCTTACTCTGCATACTCTAAATATGTATTAAGTCAGTCGAGCATGGCAGCTGCTGAAGGAGTTCCTACAGCTTACTGGGTAAATAATGATCATTTTTTAAATCACCTAAATGCGTATCTACCCCAAAGACCATGGCAGGGGCTTATGGGAATGATTATTTGCATTTTAAAATTTTTTTCTCGGATGTATTTACAGTTGCTGTGCCTCTCACTGATTGCTCCATGCTCCAGTTTTAAGTACAGGGCCCAATTCTGCTCTCATTTATGAATGGGAGAAGAAGGACTGATATCATTTAAATCAGCAATGTGATGTCAAAGTGAGGAACAGCTCAGTGTCATAAGTTTTGCTGGGAACGCAAACTGGCACTGAGATTTTTTTTTTTTTTTTGTGATTTTGCAGCTTTAAAAATAAATTGGTGATAACTGGAGAGCACCTTTTATTTGGGGTGGGGAGTGAGGTGGGCTCAGAAAATGGGACAGGCCAAAGATGAGCTACTGTCCAACTTTATGTTGAAGTAGGGAAGAGACAAATCATATGTAAATGATCACAACTGGGGTCTGCTACAACTCTAGAAATCATCTTCCCAAAACAAGGTTTTGGGGTCTACTGAGGCTCTTTTTTTACTCATGTAAGGAAAAATAGCATATTATTCTGAATACTGACACACATCCAAGCTCATCAGCTCTTAACCCTTCACATGACTGGGACTATCCTCTATGTTTTATCAGCACAGACACCTTGGCCTTCAGCAAACCCAGAAACATGTGGCTCTGGAAGGAAATGGATAAGGCAGCTTTTCAGAAGGCCCTGGGGAACAAAACACTTGTTGCTTTATGCAACACAAAGAAAACATACTTATATATCTATCCAGTCAGAGTTCTCCCATGCTTTCAGGGCTCTTTTCCTCCATACCACAGACTCTGCTCCTCCTTTGCATCTGGATCCCTTCTTTCTCATTTGGTCCTGCAATAAACCAGACCCTTTTTGTATGAGAGCCATTCCCTTTTTTCTGCTCATGTTTCCCATGGATAAGTGCCTACCCATGCAATTTAGGTCTTGTTGAAACATCTACCTTGGCTCTGGGGTCCAGAAAAGTTAAAGTGTGTTAAGGAGTTCCAGCTCAGTGTTGGTTTGGCTCTTTCATCTCTTATGTGAGTCTGTACATTTTGCAGGCTGGGCAACTAGACCAGTCTTAGTGACCTGCATCTCAGCTGTGACTCTTCCACCACCTCTCCTTTATCCCTTGAGCAAAGTCTATGAGATTCAAGGAACACAGGCCTTCAGGTAGAAAGAAAATTTGCCATGAATCAGGCTTAGAAACTCTTGGAGATTAATAACTGGGCCCCATGATGCAAAAACTCTGAACATCAGGCAGTTGGTGTCACATCCTGGAGGACATGGGGAGGTGTAATGTCAGACAGATGCCCAGTTGTTGCTCTCTCCTCCTCTGGCAGGGCATAGCTTTTAATACTGAGCCACAATGGTACAGAAAATGCACTAATTCCTGTCTTAGCACTGTGCTTGTTGGATTAAAATGCGCTCTTTATATATATATTTTCTGCTTATTGTAATAGTACTTTGTGATCTTGAATATTCTTAATTGTATTAGAAATGGTGTGCTGGAACCTTTTTCATCATTATTAATATGAAAATAAATAAAAGAAGGATTTTTTTCTTTCCCCAGGAATAAATTAAATCCCCCTCTGGTGTGCAGGGTCATCAGACCCACAGGGCTGAGCTGCTGGCTGCAGATAGCATGTGTGTGTGCATAGATGACTACACGCACGTGTGTCACCTATATTTGCATTCCTACAGCTGTTCATTATTTGTATCTATTATACAGTGGAGAGAGCACAAATGTATGCAATTGAGACACAATAATGCAGGGATATGAAAGGCTCAATCCATCAGTTCAAGTGTGTTTGGGTTTAAGGAGAAGGGGACGTACAGATAAATACACTGATTTATTCTTGCTAACTCTCTCTGCATTCTGAGTTTGGGCCCGAGCCATCAAAGCTGCTGGAGCTGACAGTGATTTATATCAGCTGCAGGGTCTGGCCTGGAGCTTTTAAGTGTATGTCAAGCACCTCCAGCACTTTCTGAATATTTTTTTTTAAATGGAATTTTCCAAATCAAAATCTGAGGGAACGGCAAATCCATTAAGAAGGCGAGCACACACTGTGTTTTGTGTTTAGGGATTCCCATCATATTTATGTTCAGTTTTGACCATCCGGCTGTTCAGAGTCACAGGCTATGGCCTTGAATAGCAATCACGGTCTCATTCCATAAGAACCCAAAGGTCCCTAAACACTGGTTGGCTTGAACTGAGTCCAGTAAGGAGATAACAGGCCAGGTTGTTAATTACAACCTTTTATTCTGACAGTCAGGCTACAGAAATGTCTTGGCAGCATTTAGAGCTGTGTGGAGCAACCTCTTCCTGCGTGTTCCAATGTTGTTACATGACAGAGAACTGGAGAGCCCATTCAAAGAGCCAGAAGGACTTGACCATAGATTTTTGGGTTATGCTGCCATCTCTTTATTACTCTTAATAGAAATGTGAAACATGGGACGCCCAGGAGTGGAGCCCAAGAAGAGGGCAAAGGAGGTGGGAGAGAACAAGACCATAGTGAAGGTGGAAGGTACACAGGGCTGGGACCAAGGGGCTGCATTCCTGGCTGTGCTGGGAACGTGGGATAAATCTCTTCTCTCTGCTTCCTGTCTATCTTTTGTGAAGTTAATTATAATCTCAGTGCAGCAGAGGGTAGGGGCTGTTTCAGGACCCATGAAGAAAGTTGATCCTATTTGTGAGGATAAATAGGTAAAAGTAATGGGAAAAAGTAGGGGCTGAGGGAGGTGGGGTGAGATGGGCTGGTTCTCAGATCAGGAAGGTGAAGGAAGGCTCAGACTGAAGCTGCTTGGCATGGGAAGGAATGGTTTCACTGAGGGGTTCAGCTGTCCAATTTGCAGGAGGGAAGAATTATTTTCTTTTGGGTGGTGTTGGCCCTGTCCTTTATTCTTATTGGACAATAAAGCTAATTTTGGAGCTTAAGTCTAAACTCTTCTGGTCAACAAAAAAGGCACTGGAAGGAGTCAGCATCAGCATCCAGCATATCTTGCCTTGGTGCAGCACCCAGTATTATGGGTATTGAATACTAGCAGATTTTGCTATTGTCATGATTTAATAATAATCAAGACTTATTGCATCCTCAGCTTCCTCCTATAACTCTTAATTATCAAGGAAACTTACTAAATTTAAGCACTGGTGTAAAGTCAGTGAAGAACAGAAAAGAACTTGGATCCTTCTTTCAGATCTGATCAAAGGCGGATTTTACCAGTAAACAATTTGCTACAGTTTTAATTCCACTCCACGGGGTCTACAAGCAAGGAGTTTTTAGAGAAGGTTTGTTCATTCCCAACTAGTCAGTTATCTTGGTTTCCTCAGTGTCTTGTATCCCTTTTTCCAACAAGGAATTGGAGTGGCTACCTGGAGCACAGATCTTGCCCCTTCCTATATTCCTTCCAAGCCAGTAGCAGAGGTAGTGAAAGTGGGTCCTCCAGGATGTGCCAGAAGAAGAAAGCTCCTACCACTCAATCTCTGCTACCCAAACCCAGTGTCTTGGCATCACCTGTGAAAGTGCCTCCCTTCCCCGTGCATCTCACAGAGCCTGTTTTGTTCTCTCGCCCCTTTCAGAGCAGGACTGCACAGGGAAGGAAGGATTGCAGCTCCTGGGACCCCTGGCAAAGTGCAGCTGAGGAAAAGTGTTGTCAAACACAGGCAGGGATCAACTTGCACTCTTTGTCCCTGATGCAAATGTTCACAGGAGATTGTTGCAAGGATGGGCTCAGCTCCACACTCAGCGGCCGAGTGGAGACTCAGGGGTTACAGGAACACCTGGGTAGTGGTGTCAACAGGGAGGTGGCAGGTTGCATTTTGCACAAATCCTGCTTATTGGACAAACTCCAGAGCCAGTCCTTACCCAATTTCCAGCTCAGAAAAACTCATCCAGAATCTCAGGGGTTTGCCAGCATAAGTTGCTGCTTTGCTCTTAGTTTACTGTCATTGACCTCACTGGAAGCTATTGCCTTGCTGGGATCAGTGGGATGAGCTGTAAGCATTCCCTAACTCAATGATCTCGAGACTAGTTAAGTTAAAAATTAAAAAATTTATAAGTGGCTGGGCTTGTTTCAGCTGATGTGGGCTGTTCACAGTGGCATCTGAACTGGCAGACTGGTCAGAGCTCTGTGTGCAACATCTGGGCCCAGAGCTGTGTGAAGCTGCTTGGGGCGGGGGGTGGCTAGAGGAAGGCATATGATTAAACACAGTGTTGAGGCTGAATAGAAGTGACAGATCCAACTGCTGGTCCCACAGAAGCCCTGAAGAAAGAGGGAATTCTCTGCGAGATCTCCTGAGAGGTTTATTGTTCCCTGGTGGTAAGGCTGCAGGACATCTCAGTGAAAGGCTGGCCTCTCTGCAGAGACCTTGTGCCTCTGCAGTGACGGCTTTCCCAGAGCTGATGCCCATTTTCCCTCAGTAGCTTCCTGCCAGAGTTCCTTGCCTCCAAGGATGTTGGCCTGGCAGGTTGCCTGGCAGCCAAGTGCCCTTGGTCCCCTCTGGATCATGGGACCACTGGATGATTTGGGTTGGAAGGAACCTCAGGAGGTCCTTATTCAACCTCCTGTTCTGACATTAAACCAGCTGGTTTAGTGCTGCAAAGGGGTTGTTGTAAATTTCCCTGCATTATCCAGGGATTGCTTCTCTCTTGTGCTGGTCTTTGACACCCTGGGCACAGTGGTTGTTTGGGTGGCCAGGTCCAAACTGTTTGACCATCAAACCTCAGAGCTTCCAGCCTTCCAGGGTACTGAGAATGAAGAAGCTGTGCTGTGAAATTAAGTTGCCCACAGGTTTCATTTTATTTTTCCTCAAACAGGATCTCTTTTGTTTTCTTAACCCTTCTCCTTTCCCCCTGCAAGCCTTTCTCTCTCTTACTCTCTTATTCTCTTTATATATATTTGAAATAATACCATACCAAAAGAGATGCTTTCTGTTGAAAGCAGATATCCAGGGTACACATGGCTTGGTGATTGACATTTGCTTTTCAAGCTGTGCAGAAGGCAGTGATGTGGTCTCAGGGTCAGCATTCACAGAACTACTGACTCAAGAATTGATTTCTCCTAAAACATGGGGAAAATCACTGAAACAGAGGAATTCCTTGCTGCAGGGTTTTACAGGTACTAAATGTTTCCTTGGATTCAGAATCTGGGAGGATAAATCAACTGAGAAAAAAACTAAGGAGTTCCTTCACAACAAATAAATCACTAATAGCTCAGGAAATTTGCAAACCACAAATTTCCGTGTTTATGGGAAAAATACAACATTTTGTTTTTCTTACACTTTCATCATTGTAAAGGGTTGACATAGATGGCACAGGGGGTAGGAGGAATATTTTTATTCTCTGTTAGGATTTATAGAATTATTTAGGTTGGAAAAGACCTGTAAGAACATCAAGTCCAACCATTGACCCAACACCACCAGACCCACCACTAAGCTGTGTCTACATGTTTTTTTAACACTTCCAGGGATGAAGGTCCCACCACTTCCTTAAACAGCCTGTTCTAATGGTTCTAATGGCTTCAGTGAAGAAGTTTTTCCTGAAATCCAATCTAAATGCCCTCTGGCACAATTTGAGGATGTTTCTTCTTGTTCTATCACTTGTAACATCAGAGAAGTGACCGACTCCTGCATGGCTGCTCCCTCCTGCCAGAGAGTTGTAGACCATGAGAAGGTCCCCTATGAGCCTCCTTTCCTCCAGGCTAAACAATCCTGACTCCTTCAGCTGCTCCTCATCAGACCTGTGCTCCAGACCCTTCCCAAGCCCTGTTCCCTTCTCTGGACATGCTCCAGCACCTCAAGGTCTTTCTTGTAGTGAGAAACCCCAAACAGAGTATCTTGATTTCTCTGGTGGGATGAGTTGCCACATGACCTCTTGCCTTGGCTTCCCAGTTGCCCATACATGGTGTGGTTGTGGATCATGAGCTTGGGCTTCTTTCCTATGGAAATGCTGGTGTTGGGTGTGACTGGTGCATCTCTGATATGGTACATAGCCTGACGTGCATGGCTGCAGTGTGGGTATGTGCAGACCCAGACACTCAGAATAACCTCTTGTCCATATTGCCTTTATTTCTCTGCTCCCAAACATGATTTGTTTCCTCCAATGGAGCAGTGGTCATACTTTTTGTCCCCCTAGATCTCAATATCATTAATAGTCTATTGATCCAGGCTCTGACTTTGGATCAGGAAATGCCCACGTGTGATTGTAATGAAAATCTGAGGAGTTTATTCAGATTGGGTTCACACAGAAGCCTCTTTCATGCCATACCAGAGATTTCCTCCCAACCCCTTTTTTGACTGACTACTTGTTCATTTCCTCCTCCCTCTCCTTTTTCCCTTCAGGGAAATCTTTAAATAAAACCTTTCCCAGACTGTCATTTGCCTCTGGAGTGCTGTTGAAAACCCACAGTAGTATTTTTCGAACAGGGTCACCCTATACCACTCACCATCACACTTGGTCTTAGTCTTCTCATACTGATGCACAGAGAGAGGAAACAAACAAAAAAAGCCTCACTGGGAAGCCTGACTTGAGATTCATAGGATTAGGTCTGTTAGCAGTGCTATATACAACCCTGACATGCAATCAGCAAAGTAAAATATTCATTATTGCCTGACTGTCAGATGAAGACAATTTCAATTATTCTGGCGTTTCAATGGATGAAGAAGCCCTTTAGGCTGGCTCATGAGATTAGACTTAAAGGCTCTGTAAATTAAGAAAGTTGCAATCAGTGTATTATCTGACAGGCAGCTGTGGAATATACTCCAACAGGGAGGGGAAGGAAGAAAGAAAAAAGGAGACAAATTGCTATATTCAGGTTGTGGTTTTGATATATCAATTTACAGTTTTAACATATGCATTTAGGAAATAATTGTTTTGCATTACTTAAATCAGTTTTAACAGCATCAGTGTGAAGATTTGAACTACTAGAGCTTGAAAGGTCAGTTTTTCTTTTGCCTTGCACTTTCTTTGAAAGACTCGTTTGGGTTAGAGGAGGAAAAGAAATTAAGCATTGCTGGAAGAACAAATCTTTCTGAAAGTTATTCAAATATTATAATATATGGCTGTTGATCATAAAATTCCATTAGAAGCAACATCTGTAATGTCCCCCAGGTTAATTTTTATAATATGATCTCAGCCATCTTTTGCTGGATATGCACGGATGTGGTAATTGTGACCATATATGGCTTTTACTGCTCCCATCTGACGTGTTAGGGAGAATAACAGGTATCCTCCTATCTTGCACTTCTGGAGCTTTTATCTCCCTGTTTCCCCAACAGTTTCAACATCTTCATTCAAGCAGCAGTGAAGAACCAGCTTCCCCCTGTTAAGTGACTCCTCCTGGTCAGAAATGCTGACTGCTGAAAAAATTGATGGATTTCAGGCACTTTTAGCAAAGAACAAGTACAGTTTAGTAACAGAGTGTGCTTATTCTCGTGGGGTGGGATTTTGAGTTCCAGGAACTCTGTGCAGAAAAGACAGTTCCTTGGGCAGGGAATGGATGTGTTGTGATATACAACAGTTGGTGAAACACAGTGGTTGATTTGTGGCAACGAGGGCATCAGCAGAGGTGAGGAGTGGGAAGGTCTCATTGAAGGCTGGGACATTTTCCTTTTTTCTGCCACTCCAGCTAGTGAGGCTGAGGAAGTGCAGTTACCATAGAGCTCCCTACAGCCACACAATGAAGATATCAAAGTCACTATGGCTCTGTGAGACAGATTATGTACCTCCTAGTTGCCTTTGTTGATGTCCACTCTGCATTTTAGAGGTGAATGTGCATTTGTTGATCCCCATCCTTCTTAACGAGGGTAGTTTTGTGTGGCCTGTGTCAACAATATTGTCAAGGGGAGACTCGGGGCAGAGTCTGAATTTATGAGTGCACTTGATGGCATATTCTCCTGTGGTACTGTTGAGAATCAGTATCTGAAGAGGAACTTCCTGCTACTAATCTTCACTCTGGTACACGAGACTCAAGAAGTTCAGTGGTGTCCTCTGCAAACGGCCTTATTACTGCCCCATTAAAGCTGATAAATCCTGAATTTTGTGCTTCTAAGGCACATATATGCCCTCTGTTTTATATATCTTTTATATATAAATGAAACAATGAACTGAAAACAAGATACCAGTGTTTTTCCCCTCATATATCCTGCTTGAGCCCAGGTCCAGGCCCAGGACTAATTCCTTCACACGACTCGTATTATGTTTAGATGTTTACAGCATGGAGGGAAATATCTTAGATTCCCACTGCCACTAAGGAGAAAGAAACACTCCAGGAGTCCAGTCTGTCCACTATGGTGGACTTCTCCCTTTGGGCAGAGAAATCATAATCTAGAAGTTCCTATTTCTCTCCAGGAGCTGTAAAAACCTTGGCTGCTAGCTCGCATTCATGTGTTTAAATCCAGGTGAGAAGAATACCACTCTTATTTGCCTGCAGAGCTTGTGTCTTGCCATCGACCCGTAGAGCAGAAATTAGTTTCGATAGATGTTGGCTGGGACCGCTAGAGATGGTGGCAACAGCAAAAGCCACGATAACAGCACCAACAAAAGCCTTAGATCTGATGCAAGGATCCATCAAGTATAAGACTTTCACTACTCATCATCCTTAATAACTTTCATTTATCAACCTAATTTTAATCTCATCAACTTGAGTGCAGACTTCATTCACTTCAGTGGAGCTCCTTTCAAATGACAATCATATAAACATGACTTTGATCTGTAGATCAGGTATTACCAAGAAGATTGGCATCTGCAGGGTTTTACTTCCTGGTTGTGACCTGTTTCTGGATTATTAAAATGATGTGAGTAGCATCTTGAGAGTTACACTTTGAATATTGGAATAAAAAGGTCCAACTTTCCAAGCACAACTACTGATTCTGAGTTTCTAATTTGAATGGCTTGAACTTAGATACCTTCATGATCTTGATTTCTGAGTGCTGAGTGCCCTCTTTCTGAAATCCAGATATTGATAAAAGTCTTACATTGGCAACATACAAACAGACCCCCTAAATCTCTCATTATTTTCAGAAGCCTTGGTCAAGGATCCTTGGTCAATGCAATGTGTCTATTTGGCACATTGCATATTGAATATTTTATTTTATGTTCAAGTGAGATTTTTACCTATATATGCAAAATAAATAATTTTGGAAGTTGAGACACAGTATTTTTTACTGATGATTCTTTTGAAATATTCAACATTCCCTGTGCTGTTTCTCTCATTTTCCCCCCCAAGTTTGGCTAGAAGAGCTGTAAACACATACTTAAAAAAAATTGAAAACTACACTAGCAATTTACCCCACAGTTATGCATCTTTCTGCTTTAGAGAACATTTAGCTAAAATTAGATGACAGCTCAATACCCTTAGAACCAGTGTTATGTTTTTTCTCCATTTCTGATCTACATAATTCAAAACAAGGAAATGTTAGCAGGTAAAACTTCAGGGTAAAACCTTTGGCTGCTGGAAATATTTGCATTTATTAAACTAACAACTGTAAAGTAGATATGCACATCTTTAGACTTCCTCATTCTTGCCTTATTAAAAAAGATCTTTGAAATTCAAAAATTTCCATGTAAATCTTGTTCAGGTTTTTTTCCCTTCCCCTGATGCAGATGATTGTACTTGTGTGGCTTAAAAAACCAGAACCTGGATCCAGGAACCTCAACACATCCCTAATGGTTAAAATCCAGACCTAGTCTGGATCTAAAATTTGGGAATGGTTGGAATGAGGGTCCCCACCAACTCCCTCAGACTTATGAGTTGGAATTCTTCCACTGTGCACAAACATGTTAGAGAAAACTGGCTTGTTTCACTCCATTTGCTTGGAGGTTGGCAAGCACCTACTAAACCATGTCCCATGTGCTGCATCCACAGCCTTCAGAACACTTCCAGTGATGGTGATTCCCCCACTTCTCTGGGCAGCTTCAGTCTGTGTCTGGATCACACCTTGACACCTCCTCCAGGAAGGATGCCCATCAGAAACTTGTGCAGTATACGGGATCTCCAAAGGTGATATATTCATAACTGTTTTACTGTATGACGAGCTCAGACACCTGAGCACAGATCCCACCCCTGGAAGTGTTCAAGGCCAGGTTGGATGGGGCTTGAAGTAACCTGGTTTACTGGAAGGTGTCCCTGCCCACGGCAGTGGGTTGAAACTGGATGATCGTTAAGGTTCCTTCCAGCCCAAACCATTCAGTGAGAGGTGGGTTGGTAGAAACCTCATGAATTTAAACAAAGCAAAGTTCGATGTCCTACACCTGCGTCGGGGCAATGCCAGACACACCCACGGGCTGGGTGGAGAAATGATTGAAAGCAGCCTTGTGGAGAAAGACTTGGGATGATGGTTGATGAAAAACTCACCATGAGCTGGCAGTGGGTGCTCACAGCCCAAAAAGCCAAGGATGACCTGAGCTCATGCAAAGCAGCATGGCCAGCAGGCCAGGGGAGGGGATTCTCCCT